>JAUYWI010040008.1:0-18209 GCA_034780595.1 Parotoplana pacifica
GAGAAGGATGGAGAAAGTGGATGCCATAGAATTGAACCTGCCTAATAACTAATTCGGCAGAACACTATAGATAGATAAGATGTTAGTGAACTCAGATTTACCTTGTGAGACATTATTAAAGGAGTGTACAGAAAAGTTTTTACTACCTTATAAAACATATGATTAGGATAACCATTTTTAGAAAATATATTACACAAAGCATAAATTTCTTTATCAAAGTTAATCCACGAAGAAGACATTAGGTAGGCTCTAGAGATTAAGTTAATTTTTTTGTAAATATGAGGACAACAAGCAGAAAAAAATAATAGTAAACTTGTATAAGTAGGTTTTCTATAAATACTAAAGTCAAAATTATTGTCTTTTATACACACATTGACATCCAAAAAAGGTAAAATATTATCAATAGAATCTTCCTTGGTAAATTTGATGCTAGGTTCAACAGTGTTTATAAATTCAAAAACCTGATTGAGAGAAAAATTACTATTAAATACACAAAAAATGTAATCAATGTATCTGTATTAAATTTGTGGAAAATGTTCATATTTGTAAAAAATATTGTTCTCTAGAAATGATATAAATGATATAAATCACAACTTAGCGTTTCGATTCACCAGCAGCTTGGATAGCTCAGTGGGTAAAGGCACTCGCCCAACACGCTGACAGTCCAGGTTCGAGTCTACCTACGACTGATGACACCCAAAAAGGTCGAAACCGGTCTCGTAGTGGCTTTGCTGGTGAATAAAAATTATTTGATATACAACAATTTGCAAGGGCTGGTTTAAATGAGGAGCCCTTCATAACACCATCTGTTTGAGTAAATAGTTTATTGTCAGAGCAAAATATACCTGAACAGGATTCCATCAATAAAGACTAAGGTACACAAATTCACTAGCTATATTGATTGTTTTATTAAGTGGTATATTTGTGAAAATACTGACCACATCAAAGCTAACCATTTTTTAATCATCCTGGTATAGATTCTTGTTTTAATTTTGTTAGAAGGTCAGCAATCGATTTGTTAGGGATAATCATGGTGCCAAATTATATGTTGAGCTGTAGATATCATTGATTCCACTGGTCGAAGAGGTGCTCCATTTTTATGGACCTTTGATAAACCATAAAATTGTCCACGTTGTGAATAATAGGGTCTTTACCACCAAATCTCAGAGTATCTTTATCATTAAAATTTAATTCATGATTATTAAAGTTTTTAATATAATTTTCATGAGTTGGAGCTCTTTGATTAAGCCTAAGATTCAAAAACTTATTTTGGAGACATTTATTTTTCAGTGCAAAGCAGTTTGGTTTGATAGAAGGCCAGCTATCAAACTACTTTGCATTGCCTATTATATGTTGAAGCTTATTTAATTTTCGGTGTGATTAATTTATTTTGCTTATCTGGAATATTTATTATTGATGTATACAAATCACTTTCTATTTGTAATATTAGTAAAATCCTTAAGAATGATCAATGTAAATCTAAACTATATAGTTGGACAAATAAATATATATCTGATTATGTTACTTTTCTTATTTAAAATTAAATGCTGGACACTCTGAGGATATTCATATTTGTTGGTAATATTAGATGCGTTAAAATCCTTTATAAAAAGTTATTAAAAGATTTCTGATTTTTTTTGGGGGGGGGTGGTCCTTACTTTTGCGGATACCAAGCATGGAATACCTAAGGATGCATTTATGGGATCGTAAGGTGCGCCAATTTTTACCAATCCATGAAACGTGAATATATTTCTACAGATTATTTATTGACTTTACATAGACAAAATAAAATTAGATTTTAAAAATTTAACATACCTACCTATGACATTTGAAATATCGATAAAATAGTTTGATTTTAGTTTTAATTCAAAGTAGTAACATATTTTTAAAACAAAGAAATAAAGTATACATACCACTTGCTAGTAGGTAGTGCTGATCATTAAATAATTATATTTATGCATATAATAATATTACAACTTGAACAATTGTAATAAAAAATAAGATGTTTTTTTATTAGATATTAATTGAATGTTTGTATATTGATATATTAATTAGTTTAATTTGAGGACCTATGTAGATAAGTAGTATATTATAAACATAAAGGGGAAATATATGAGGTGTATTTTCCCCTAAATTCCCACTTCCGTAAATTACGTATTTTGTAAGTATATATTTTTCAATAGATTTTACCTAGTTAAAAGCCTGAAATAATTTCTATTAAATTTCATTACTACTATCGAAGACTAAGTAATTACACGTTGAAGATCTGATTTCAAACCATCTGACATTTTAAATTCTCCACTTTATTTATGCGTAACCATTTTCATCCAACCCAAACAAACAACGCGAAATAAATTACAATAAATTAAATGTTAAATATTGGGTATGTATAGACTACTTTTGCATCATATGTAGTTGACTCTGTATATACATATTAAATATAAAAGCTAAAATTTTGAGTAAATACTAACTTGTTTAGTTTGGTGGCCTTGTTAATTCATGTTATTGCTTGTAAAAAACTTAATGCAAAGGCAAACACTGGACATTAAGAAGCACTTATTCAATCTGACTACACATTACAAATTGTCTTCCAGAAGGCACGCATGTTTAACTCCATCAAACCTAAGTTTTCAAGTAAACAACAGTAGAATGCTAAAGAAAATAAATGAGGTTTTGTTTAAAAGGTGGAGAATATTGGGCAGTTAGTTTGTAAGTTTTAAATTTCTTATTGCTTGTTATTCTTTTGTTAGTTAAAATCTTTTAAATACAAAGTATTTGATTTCCTGTTTTCATAGAAATGTTTTCTTAATTTTATGGAAATGGTCAATCTAGCGTTGAATACGTATCCTAACTACTTTTTCTGATTTATTATTGTTGATTTCTAACTCGATACCATTTTTTATAGACAATTTGTATTTGCTCCAAACATAGTGAATTGCCTAACATGTAGCTGTCCAAAAGAACAAAAGTAGGTCGATATTTCTTTTATTTTTTTCAGAAAATTTATAAATTCTGTTTAACAATACATATCTTTAAAAAATTATATATTCATTTTTTCTAGATGTGTATTGTTAAACAGAATTTATAAATTTTCGGCAAAATATTTAGTTTGTCTTTCAAAAATAAATGAAACACCTACCTACTTTTGTTCTTTTGGACAGCTACCTGTTAGGGAATTCACTATGTTTGGAGCAATTACAAATTGCCTATAAAAAATGGTATCGAGTTAGAAATCAACAATAATAAATCAGAAAGAAAGTAGTTAGGATACGTATTCAACGTTAGATTGACCATTTCCATAAAATTAAGAAAACACTTCTATGAAAACAGGAAATCAAATATATACGTATATGTATTTAAAAGATTTTAAACTAACAAAATAATAATAAGCAATAATAAATTTAAAACTTACAGACTATCTGGTCAACATTCTCCATCTTTTAAACAAAATCTCATTTATACGAACAATTTGGCCCTACGAAGCTCAGTTATTTAATGTTTTTTACTAACAAAAAATCTGTTCTCTATGCTTTTTGCGCTCGCTGTGCTTCTTCCCTTAGAATATCATACACTTCCCATGGACCAATTTGGATAAAATTTGGTATACAGGTAGATATACCTTAAAAATCTTTTAAAAGTTTTACTTTGATTCCTATATTTTTAATGAAGCTTAGCTGTTTTCTTTTGTAATTATTGATTTTCAGATTAGACGAGCACTAAAACCGCCAAAAATGTTTTACATATTATTTCACAGATAAGTTTCTACTTTCAACTTTGAATAAGACAGTCTATTTTTTATTTAAAGCATGATTATTTTTTAAAATGTTTTTTACAGATACGAACCAGGATCACTTGAACAAAAGTAGTTTTACAGGACTTGACTATTTATAAAAAATATAGATTACCCATAAAATTGCGAAATACAACTACCTTTTCACTAAAAATATTTCTAAAGTCAAATGTTAAGATCAATGTCGTATATTGTATCAATGAAATATCTACATTGTCCATTAAAAATCTAATCTGTTGTTTGATTTGTTTTGTTTTTGGACATTGTAAACAGAAAATGTGTGTGAAATATCCATTTTTGATATCAATTAAAAATTTCAGGTTTTTAAAAAATCATCTGCACAAAAACGTGTATAATTATTATTCATTTTTCTACCATGTTGAAACTTTATACAGACAATTTTATTTATTATAATTTTTTTCCGAATCTAAATACCTAAGATTTTTTAAAACAACATTTTAAGGCCTAATACGTTTTGCAGTTTCTGTTTTAAAACTTCCAATTATTAATTAAAACATAAGTATAACTTGAATTTATAATGATTTAACTACTCAGAATTTATATGTACGTATTACATTTACAGAAGCCTCACATAATAATAAGACGTAATTACACATGTGGCTAATACCTATCTACTCGCTTTGAATTATTAATAAGATTGCATAAATAATAATTAATCTCCCATTGACCACTATATAACTACAGTATAAAAAATAGAAATGTTGTTATTTCGATATTAACAAGTTTTACATGTCATGCCATTTTCCTTACAATATAATATTATTTATGCGTAGACATTCAAAGATAAATTTAGTACAAAATAAAAGATAGATAGCGTTTTCTGTGGAGTTTTAGAGCGTTAGATTCAATGAAAATTATAGACAAAACATAGCCTTATTATATATTTTAAACTAAGAAACTGTAGGGATACATAATTATATCCTCATAAGCTATTTTACCTATAGATATATGTACATTTTATGAAGTTACAATTATTATCCATATAAAAATGAATAAGTTTTGTATAATCAACAACGAATTATATACAGTCAATTATAATATATGAGAAATAATTATCTACAAATGTGTAGTGAATGACAGATAGTCTATTATAAAATTAATTAGGAATACTTTTTCCATATCACTAAATATCCTAATAATTATATTGTTTCAAATAAGCAACAAGAATTAAATGTTTTCCTTTTTACAAAACTGACTTCTAGCTTAGAAATGTTTTTGCAGAGGAAGACACTAAATTAAAGTGTAATTTAAATGAAATAAATATCTCCTTTAAAATTATGCATTAAAACTTCAATTAATTTAGATTAATTTAATTCGATCTGCTTTAAGAAATTAAGTTCATTATTCTATTTCGAAATATCTAAGTGGTAGAGGTACCTTTAGGTATGTATAGTTTTGAATTATGTAGGTATAGATACTTAATAGGTATGTACCTACATAATTTGAATAGAATGGGAAATTTTTTAATTACGAATTAAATACGAAATGATTTTTACACAATATTATATCACCCAAATACAAATTGATTCATAAACGTTTCTGTTTTTTTTTGCGAAAATCAGTGGTGAGTTTATAGGCAACTAAAACTTAAGATAAATTACAGTTTATAAAATTGTAAAATGATGGAATCTAAGTTGTTATCAAAACAGTCCAAAGAGTGTCAAAAGTAAAAAGCCATAAATAACTGCCCTTCTTATATACTTGCCTAGCTGTATTTGAAATCTATTCTATTTAGATACTCATAGGTTTCGAAAGAAAAATTATTGTAGAAAATTGGAGTAATCGTGTTATAAATAATATATATGAAACCTATCTCTGATATATGTAAGAAAAGTAATGAAAATCACAATACAAAATAATTAATTGCTCCGTCAAAAATCCTATCTTCAGATTTTTTGCGTTGCATTGAGGCACAATTGTAGCTATTCGACTATGGCTAATATTGAATTGGTAATCTGTGCTTGGACATGAGTAGCTATACACCACCTAAATAGTGGAAGAGGACTTTATCTAACAATTTCTGTTGAAGAATTTGATATATCTTGCTAAATATTTCATTTAATTAATGCGATTTTGTTGTACGCATACATAGCTATGTAGATCTATTATATAGTTAGTTGGAACAGATTAGGGTCCAATATCCAGTATTCTATATTATTTGGATAGAGTTCTATCTATGTTTCATACTAACTGTCTGTGGTGATAAATGATTCCTTACGAGCTGTCAATAGACTAGATACAAGCGCTAATTTAACGAAAAATATTTTAACACTGAATTTCACTATGGGATTTTTTAGTTATTTCATTGTTTATAAGATTATCTAGGCACAGAGTGAATTATTAAGCTATGCTATATAAATTTTAATTATTATAAAATTTTAAGAAAAAGACGCACTTTGTTATAATAAAAAATCACAATAAAGAAGATTTTCAAAAAATATCTTCAATATTTGCTTCCATTTATTTTGTGTATCTATGTATTTTTCTTTTATTACCTTTTTAATGTACAACTATACATATTCTGTAATAAGTTACCTACATATATTATTATATTTTATATTTGGTACCCAGCTCAATCAGCCTTTGGCTGCCACTGATTTTCCTGAGATATATTGTTAATGTTCCGAAATAGATTATTATTATTAAAAGTACAAATTCTATAAAATGTATCTTTATTTTCTTTAAATGTCATGAAGTTCAACTTCCTTTATGGAAATTACTAGGTAAGTTACAGTAATTTCAGTTGTTCAAGAATACCAATGTTTTATAGGCACTTATTGAAAGTATTCACATTATTTCTTAATAGTGTCCTAATTCTAAATTTCAAATTTAAGCAAGACATGTTTTGTTTGAATTTTATAGTCATTGAATATTGCCAAATATATCAACTTTTGGGCTAAACGTCGATAAGCAATATATGGACTTGAGCATCAATTTTGAAATCAATCGGAAAATGTTTATTTTTTGTACCTGATGACGTTATCCATTGTTTCAAAAATATTTCTCGATTAATTTTTCCAAAGGTAATACCAAATTTCAACCTAATTGATCCATGGGAAGTATGAAATCCCAGGACGAGGATAGATAGTAGCCACCTCCAAAAAATACCAAGGTTAAATTTGTATCCTTATTCGAAAAATATAATCAAATGTAAAACAACCAATGTTGTTCTTAATATACCTAAATATATCTAAACAAAATCAATTTATGACTTTTTGTTTCAATTATTTTAATTTTCTATTAATTTTAAAAGTAATTGATTTTAAAGTAGGTAGGTACCTACTTTTTATTGATATTTTTTCTTATACCTACCTATATTGTTTTTACTGTTTTATTATTATCTTCACCTTAGTGTATTGAGGTTTACTAATATTATAGTAATTTCTTCAAGCTAATCGTTTTAATTTGACCTTTGTTAAGTATACTTACCAGAGAATATTAAGGTATTGTTTGAAGTATGCTTTTAGAATGTTTATATGAAAAATGTACATATCAGTAGAATATGACTTGTACAAAACTAAAGATAAATTATAAGATATGTAATGAACATTAATTAACGGCTCCCTGGAGTAAAATAGATACTAATTTAGATCAGCAATGACTTTCAATATTTCTTTATTATATGATACTGGCCGAGGTACTAAGTTCTTGCATACCATGGACGACTTAATACCTTAGGTAGGTATCTAAGTTAAGACTCAAAATTTCATTTGACTATCTAACTGTAATAAATCTTTCAAAATTCGTCTACATATTTTACCATCTTTCTCTTAAAATATAAAGTAATTTTAACTTTAAATGTCTATCTAGAGTATATTATTATGTCTCTCTCACAAAATATGAGCATATAGGATATGTATAGAGATATTCGCCTTCCATTACTTCTCCATTGGGCTTTATATGCTGGTCATTTAGTACTAACTTTATGAAACCAAGTCAATATGCATAAATATATATGTAAGTCCATATTTTATTAAAAGACTAGGTAATTATAAATTAACACAATTTATCTGGCTCCAGAGGGACTATCCACAGCCCGTTGCTAAATAATAAATTATTGGAGACTATAGGTAATACCTAATATCATGAACTTGAGCTCAGCTTTTCCAACATAATATTTGTCTAATATTGTCAAACAGCAAACAGCCAAACCTTTCCTTCTCTTTCTAAGTTGTGTTTTTGTCTGGGACAATGAAGGAATATGATTTTTCAATTCAAGTCTCATCTACGGATAATATGATAGCATAAATCTCATTTATAATTTTATGTCCAGAGACAATTTTGAAATTAATGGTCAGCCTTGAATTGAAAACTATACTTAATTATAGTTTTACATCAAATTCTATTACCTACCTACACATACGTTGAATAACAATCTATTCAACACTATGTACCTAACTAAAATTTCGATAATTTAATTTATTACAATTCTATATTCATCCAATAATTCTAATAATTAAATCAAAATGGAAATTAATTTTTAGATCTTTTTAAGGATACGTATAGCTATTCGTATTATTTAGTAAATTTTGTTTTAATTGAACAATCAGCTAAAAATGTGTATCAATTTAACAAAATTTGGGCTTTATATTATCTATTTTTCCCAGTATATAACATGCGACATGTATTTCCCATAATTAACAATAAATGTTGTTATCAATATTTAAAAATTCAGTACATCAACAATATTATAAACAATTCTGAAAAAATATGTAGGTTTGTAGAAATGAAACGAATCAGAAAAAAAAGTGTTTTAAGAGTCATTGAATTTTCTGTAAAGTTTTTGTAAAATTTCAATCTTTATTGACAAAAGCCATGAAAGTTAAAAATGGTTTCAATAATATAACAGCTTTTGTTTTTTTTAAATACTATCCTTCCTATTCAATTCTTTCTGTGTAGAGAAAATTATTATTTTGAAAATGACCCCAAAGTTAACGTTTATTTTGTAGAATCCCATTTAGGTACCTACATTTTTTTTATGTCAACCACCTGCTACAGTCGCTTACTATCTGTCCTAATAACTTTGAAATATGTAGGTACATCCAGTATAAAATCTGTTTCAATTTTTAGTATTCAATAAAATCTTATATTACGTCATTAACAGTATTCGGCTAACTTGATACAATGAAGTATACAGAGGTACAGAATCAAAAATCGTGTTTTTTTTTACAATTAAATTACAAAAACACATGTCATATATGTATATTATTAGCAATTTTTTTCGCCAAAATTTTGACACAAAGTGTTTTCTCATCGATAAGCTTATAAGAATAATATGAAAAGAATATTTGTTTCAAAATTTGAGTAGCCTTCAGTTGAACACTTATAGTTCGAAAAATTGAAGTGACTTTAAAGGCCGATCTCTGACCTTGAATGATTGGGGAAAAGTTTTGAAACAAAATTCTTAAGCAAATTCTTAAGTATAGTGATGTGTGCCCTCATAGCAACGAGAGATGAGTGTGTATCCGCTTTTGTTAAAAGGTTTACATTAAGCTTGGATTAAAATTAGATTACCAAATAGGTAATTAATTAATTTGCTTAACAAATTTTTAAGCTTTATTTATTTCTAATCAATTTCATTATTGTACTCTACCTAATAGTTGAATGTATGTACCTACTTTCGACTTAGACATAAAGCTTTTAATTAATGGTGTCGCTTTACTAACTGGAACATTCGAAATCATAATTAGATAGCACTTACTAGGGAAACAGTTTATTGGAAATGCTAATACTCTTAGTTTAAATTTATTATTATACTTACTAAAAATGAGAAAACATAGCGAAATTTGATTTTGTAATTTGAAGTTTCTGACGATATATTGTTATTAACAACTCGCTCGCTGCCTCCACAGCATTCAGCAAATCCATATGTAAAGCTATACCTATACTTAAATTTATTATAATATCATATCGCGCTTCCATTTTCATTCTCAATTCTCCAGAGACGAAAATGTTTTTAATTATTTTTTGCAAAATTTAGATTTTAAACTATTAGGATAGGAACATTTTACTCTTGTTTTAAGCAACTTAACTTCTACATAATCTATAAAAAATGTCTAATAAATATTACAAATTTCACATCAACGCCTAGCCTGGCCTATTCAAAAGTTTTACTAGATGGTTAATGTAATGTTGATTCCAATATATGTAAAGAGTTTCGTTAGCTACGAAAACTATCTGTGCCATTTGATATTGCTGAGTTAATTGATACATTTTTAATGAAGATCTTTGTGATTAGGGGCTTGTTTGATCTACTTATTTTATCTAGGCCTATGGTAATAGGCCGCTAGCTCCTTGTCAGAGTATTATAGGACTTCTGAAAATGGGCTAAATTTGGACATCTATAATAGCTCGTACATTTCAAACCCTAAAACAACCAATTTCGGTCAGTAGATTGCGGTTTGCTCTATGTTAACAACGTGTGAAAATTTCATAGAAATCGGTTTAGTGGATGTTGAACTATGAATGCTTAAATTTAGCCAGTTTTTAAAAATTCTTCTTCTTTCTTTCTGTCTTAATTAATTTATTTATTTCTTCAGCACCCATAATGAAAAAAATCACATATATTAAGTGTCCGAGGGACTATAAAAATTCGTTTTAATTTTGTTGATACAATCTAGCAACCGCCTTGAAACGAGTAATAGGTGATAGTAGTATAAAATGAAACTTCACTGATTTAAGTGAAATTTGGTATAATGAAAGAATAAAATTCGAAGCTGTTTGCAACAAAATTACGTTAATAGGATATATGGTTCGTGATATATATCATTTTAAAGTTATAAAATAAACAATAAATTTGTAGTTTTTGTTAATTTAAGGTGCAAAATATTTTTATAGAGAAAATGTCAATAGCTTTCTAATGATCTAACAATAGATTTTCTAATAAAAGATATTTATTTAGTAAATAACTGAAATAAGATTGACCAAAAATCAAAACTTTCATTTTTATGTAGGTAAGTGCTGCTATATACTGACAGCTAAATTGTCAATTATATTAAAATAAGATTGGCAAAAAAGGCCATAGATGGTTAGCTCCCCCAAAACAAATTCCAAAAATTCTTGAATTAAAGTAAATTAAATATGGTTAGCTATGGTATTTAAGTTAGTACCTATGGCTCTAAATAGATATATAAGTAACTAGGTATTTCAGCACATTAATTAAATTATTTTTTTAAAGATTTGAGAGCTAACAAAGTCGAAAATACACATAGTTTAAGGAAAAAAAAGATTGTACTACCTTTAGCAGCTTATATTGAACTGCAATTAATATTATACCTTTAGCTTTTCGACTTTGTTAGCTCTAAAATCTTTAAAAAATAATTTAATTTATGTACTGGAATACCTTAGTTTCTTAATAATATCTAGCTAACCATATTTAATTTCATTTATTTTAAGAAGTTTTGGAATTTTTTTGGGAGAGCTAACCATCATTTGGGTCGTTTTGGTCAATCTTATTTTTCATAATTGGCAATCTTCATAATGATTTAGCTGTCAGTTTGTACATAGTAACATAAAAATAAAAGTTTTGATTTTTAAATTTAAAATATATATGTACATTAATATCTAATAGTCTAATATTCATTTTATAATTACTGTTATGTTTTAAAATTTTTAAATGGCGAAAGCCAGCACGAAATCACCAGACGCCTTATCCTGGGCAGAGTAACCATGGCCAATCTTGATAAAATTAGGAAAGACCGTGACATCACCCTATCCACCAAAGCTAGACTAGTGAAAGCTTTAGTTTTCTCCAGTATTGCCTACGGAGACGAAATGGACAGTCAAGAGATCGGACCAAAGAAAAATAGATGCTTTGAAATTATGGTGCTGGCGAAGACTACTTCGGGTACCTTGGACTGCAAGAAGAAGGAACGTCGACATTCTGAAAGAAGTTGTGAATCCTATCTCTCTCTCTCTCTCTCTCTCTCTGGACTCTTACTCAGACAGAAGCTGCAGTACTTCGTCCACCTCATCAGGGCAAACGGTATGAAGAGACAGATAATGCTCGGCCTCATGGAAGGCACCAGAAAGAGAGGAAGACCTAAACGAAGCTGGATTGACGACATCAAGGAAGCCACCAAATTTAAAATTACAGAGCTCATTAACAAGGCACACGATAGGAGAGAATGGCGTGTGCTGACTTTGCGTATCACTAGAAGTCGCATTCGACTTGGCAGCACAAGGTGAAAAGGTGAGTGAAATTGAAACTTTAAAATATTTATCTTTAGTACCCTGAAAACAATAGCTATACCACTAAAAAGAAATATAACTCTAAAAACTTCTTTTCTATTTTAGATTTTACAAAATATAGGGAAACTATAAATTTTTCATTTACCCAATTACATGTACAATAGTTAAATTATAATTTTATAACTAAAATAAATACCTAGGTTAATTTGAAAACTAATTGAAATATAATTACTAAATGAATATTCAATGAAGCACATATCTTTATCACGAAGAGTTCCAATTACTTTTCTTACACACACTGTCCGTCTTATATCAATAACTTCTGCGCTCCATTAAATTTACTTGAAATTCTACTGATTTTCCCTTTTGAAATTAAAAAAAAGGAAATTTGCATACCCATCTTTATAAGATCTAAAATATACCTAGGTAGGTAATTGTAAAATATGTGCAAAATGAAACTACGCATATCTACAAAGGGGTCGGACTCTTTCCTTCCAATACGTATCAGTCTACTTAGAAGGTAACTAACAAAGGAATAAGTAAAAGACAACAAATTAGCAAGTCCTTTATCTTTATTTGTCAAACGAATAATGCGCCATTTTTAAATATTTGAAAATATTTTAAAGATATTACTTTTTTATATGTAAGAGGTATGTACATGGGCAGGTATGCACGTTCATTTGTTTTAAATGAATCTCAGATGCGTGCTATTCTTCTGAGAGGTTATTACTTGAAGAAGGATATAATTCTGAATTTCGTTTTTTACTACATATGCATAAATAAATTAAAAATTGTAAATGGATATTCTATTTCAGTTTTGTCTTGCAAACAGCACGGATATTACGGAATAATTTAAATGTTGTTGCTAATTTATAATTAATATAATTCTTTTTATGGTTTTTAAAGAGCGCACCAGATCAGCATATGAGCGCAACCTATTAATAATATTACAGTTTCTCTGAGATGACTAAATAAAATTTAGTTAGCCTTCAAAATGCAATTCCAGCTAAAACCTAGATGAGGTAAGGTGTAAACGCTGATTTTCGTAATTGAACAAATTCAGTATAGGTGATCTAAAATCTCCAGTTGAACGTGTTAATCATTAAAGTTTGTACAAATGATTTCAAATTTGGTGTGTAGGTCCGCTAACAATTCTATAAAAATTTCTCCAAAAAATAGATAATCAAAATAGATTCGGAAGGGGGACAAAAGTCGATAGTAATCAATATTTTTCAAAACTATTTATAGATTTTTATTACTGACCTACACACCAAATTTTAATTTTTGAACCTGATAACGTCATCAACCCCTAGCTCGGCCCCCATATTGACTTTTTCCAAAAAAATGTTAGTGAATCTTTCCAGGATACCTATGTATCTGTGCTCCAAAGTTTACACAAATTGAAACATCTGCTGGAAGTAGGCCTAAGGATAAACCTGTTTACAGCTTAAGACTTTTCTGTACTCTTTTGGACAATATTTATCTGACAACCCTATATTACGTCCGTCCACTAAAAAAATAGGACATATCTCATTACGTCCTTTGTCGTATAAATTTTATATTAAAACAAAACCTGTAAGTAAAATTAGCACATTACCAATATGCTGCACGCCTCAAATGAGAAGCATCAAGTAGTTGGAAAAGATTTTGATCAAATTTTTAGCTCAAAGATTAGTCAAACAGAATTATGATCTTGTGGTCATTGTTTGGTCGACAGTGCATTATATGGCAAAATACGACGGACCCATATTTTCAATCACTCACTAAATTTGAATGACCAGCTTAACGTGTTTCAGCTTAGGTGTAGCACAAGATTTCCGTGACTACAAACTTGTTAAATATTGAAGCCATATAGGTATGTCTATGTACACTTATTTTAGTTAGACTTATTTACCCTCTACCCTAAAGTCACCCACTTTGTTAATTTCATACTTCCCATAGATGGTTTGGCAAAAATTTGGTACCTTGAAAAGATTAATTATTAAAATTGTTTTTTTTAAACAATCAATATAATGTCATTCAGGTTCATATTAAAGTTTGTCCGATTTGCTTCAAATTTGGTGTGTAGGTCCACATAGGCACTCAGTAACACAAATCTATAAATGTTTTTTGAAAAATTATTGATTATCGTTTTTTTGTGGAAAAATGATATTTTTGGCCATAAGTAATTTTGGTAAAAATATATTATCTCTACCCTCCACATAGGCACCACGGGTTAACAATCGCTATTGTGATAAAATTGAAATAGGTACACTATTTCATAAAATCTGTCTTAAAATAATAGGTGGTTCGTTACTTTCTGGCGGGGGTGTATATTCCTATTATCTATCTCATTATACCATTATCCTCGAATATATTTTTAATCTAAATCTCATACATGACTTTTGGGTAGCACGGTATACATATATCCATAATAAGTGTAACATGATATTTTGCAAATTACTTCCTAAAGTACATAAAAGTGACGTTCAACTAACACTTTAAATATTAGTCAATAACGAATATTAAATTCTATCAAAATAACACCTCTAGTAATATATTATTTTATGTAGCGTCAACTCAAGTTTTTATCGATATAACCCAGGCCAGTATCAGTAAACTACAACACCTTTGTCTTACTACAATATTCGATCATCATTCCACATTCGTTTCAGCTGTCATTCCCTAACCCCGTACCAACTATAATATTGACCACTCTGAATCTCCTAACTAGATCTTGGTACATAGAATAGACAATAGTAAGTATTATAGTTCCGTCCTCACATCCCGCGCTGTTTGTTCATCATTGAGAGCACCACACCTCAGTATTTTCTAAAAATTTCAATATAACTATAACATCATAATATGTATTACAAAGCATACTACTTATATTATACATAATAGTACTACTACAGACAGACAGCCCAATTCGAAATGTACATAGTAGTATAATATTTTCCTCGGTACTTGAACATGAACCGCTATATTGATTTCAGAAGGACGTAGGCCTCCAAGTCACTAAGAGTGGACACTACTCATTGTTTTTAGTCGGAAATTATGGATTTTAGTACTATAAAATGTAAGGAGGGATAAATTCTAGTAAGCGCCGAGTATTATTGAACCAATTCAGTCGCCAGCAAATTAAATATCGGACAACAAGAATTGCTATCTTCAGCAGCTGCGAGAATTAAGAAAGATTTTTTAAATTGTATATTAGATAGTACGAAAGTAAGAAAGTAATACTATGGAAATTAATATAGTAGCTGCAGAATATTTTTTTGTTGCGGAATAAATATAATTTTGTATTACCTATACACAGAGTTGACAAAATATTGAAAGCAATGTGGCGAGAATTCTATGTTCAAGTTTAGTATATTTTGTATCAACGGTATTCAAACTTCTTTTAATTAAAATATTAAATACATAGTAGCTACGTACTATTTAGTTTGTTAGTTTATGAATAAATTAATAAAGGTTATTCTATCGGCATTTCAACATTTAAAGAAAAAAAAGAGTCAAGAACATTTACAATTAGGTACTTTTCAAGTTTTTCAGATTTCTTTTCAATTTTTAAATATTTTTAGTAGTAGGCAAAATTGTTTTAAAATATTTAATACAATAGATTTATATTCATTTAGGTCTTCTAATTAATTGAATTGTGTTCGAACAGATCACAAAAAAATCTATTAACAGTAAAGAACTCATTTTGATTCAACAGAACAAAAAGAACAGAAATTAGAGCTAAAAAAGAAAGGCGTTGAATCGATCTGTACTGAATAGGGTTGCCTGTAAAAACTCGTAAATTTAAATAAAATCGTATTTTACATCTTATTTCAGTTAAAAAGTCCTAGTTTAAAAAACTTGCTTTATAAAATACCATTATTTCATAACATTAAAACTTTAAAAGCTATTTCCAGTTCTAAATCACAGATTTGGGCAAAATAGAATCTTTTGTTTCGAATTTAGAACAAATTAATTTATTTCAGTCCAGAAAAATAAATAATCTTTTCAATTTTGATATTTTCCCTAAGGTCAATTTTAAACGTTCTGCTTACTACGTTTAAAATATGTTAAACATTTTTCCGTAATGGTGTACCTACGCTGTATTGGTGCACAAACACAAAATAAGATATTTCAGAAATAATTTATTAATACAGTTCTAATAAATTACACTATGTAGTCAGTACTACATTGTTAGGTGAATTTTAGTCACAATATTAACATTAAATGTACTCGTACGCCAGGTACAATAGCTAGTTGTAAATATTTTAAACATTAAGCATAATTAAATATTTATATACCAACAACATAAAGTCTTAGTTTGAAAATTAGGTGTAGGTATTACTTTTAATTTTAAACCAAATACTTAAGTACAAATCGTAAAATAAATTCGTGTATGAACTTACTTTAATGTTATTTTTATTTACTATTTTTGCCATTTGTCGGAAAATATGAAATGATAATACAAAACAAATTAAATTAATTTAAATACGAATAATATTTTATCTTCAGCAGATAGCAGTATGTGTTGATTTCTATTCTTTACGTTTGAAACAAAATGTCTGACAATGTTTATGTTGTAATAATTAAAAGTAAATGAATTCGAATTAAAATACTGTCATAGATCCATACTTAAGAATGTTACTAAAAATATTATTACTAGAACTCAAACTTAACTTTTTCGTTCAATTCCATATTTTTATAACAAATATTAATTAAATAGAAGATTAATCAAGCCGCCTAGCTTTGTTTGTCCATGCTAAGTTAATTATAGAGAGTTTTGTAGCATTCTTTATAATGCAACCAATTTGTCTTATATAAATAAGTATAATATTTTTTTAGATCGCGGGAAAATATAAAAGTAGAAAATATTTTAACTATTTTAAACATAATTAATAAAAAGCATTTTAATTCTCAATATCTAATCGCATTACTTTTAACAATTTGTATATACTTGCCAAGATACATACCTAACTTAAAAATAATAACAATTTTGCATAATTAAGATAATGCTATTAATTTACGGGTTGATTCCAAATTTATTAAATATGCCCAAACTTTTAATATTGAGTGACTACAAATATGAATCTTAAATAACTCCAAATAAACGTTGATTTTATCTGTAAACAAGATAGGTACCTACTGTAATGTAAATTTCATTTATTCTATTTAAGCTCATTTATAAGTACATGAATGTCGGTTGAATAAAACATTTCATAGAAAAAAATAGTAAATTTTATTAATATTTTTTGTTCACAGCGTGCAACCTGAGAGCCAAATAGAATAGTTGTTTTATTTTTGGTGATTAAAGAGTTACATCAAATAGAATTTTTCTTTGTATCTATAGAATATTTCATGAAATTCTATTAATGCCTCGTACTCCCTGCAGAAAAATTAACATGGTTGTTACAAGGTGAAATTTGGTAGACAAAATACCTAGGACCAAATAATAGGGTCCAACTAGGGGGGCGCGGCCGATGACGTCATCAGGTCCAAAAATTGAAGTTTGTCTAATTGACTTTAAATTTGGTGCGTAGGTCCACTAGGTACACAGTAATACAAATTCATAAAAATTATTGATTGTCGATTTTTTTGGGGACAAAATCCTATATATTTGGTCAGAATCACTAATATGACTCTAAAATGCAAACGAAACATCATATCTGGATCAAATTTGAAATTTAGAATTAGGAAGGTATCAGAAATAATGTATAGGGTCTTGCAAAAATTTGTCGTTTTCTTAAAATAAAATAGAAAACGTTTTCTTAAAATAAAATAGAAAACGTTTTATTTAATGGTAGTTGATAACAAATTTGTAAATAATAAACAAGAGCGTATATAACACGATTGAAAGTCATTCTGAGAAGATTATAGGTAATCACAATCGGCAGCTATAATTCTCTTTAAATCCTGACTCAATACTACAAAAGCGACATATTTGCAAGACCTTATATTAGAAAATTGGATGCTATAATTTTCTGGTTGCTAGTCTATGAGGGCCACCATAGGTGGAAAGGTCCGGAAAAATGGTTTTAAAAAGTGAATTTTATCACCATTAAATGATTTAAATGGTTTATTAAATGATTCTAGACTAAATTTGGCATTCAGAAATAACTATTTTCCTGAAATTGGAAAAGTAGTACTTTTCCATACGAGAGAGCGCAGCGATCGAGGATTAATAGATATCAGAGTATGGAAATAGTACTTTTCCAATGATGGAATGTAGTTT
>JAUYWI010040119.1:0-18209 GCA_034780595.1 Parotoplana pacifica
AAAATTTTATCCTTCTCGGGTGAATTTTCTTGCCCTCTAAACAATAAATTTTAATTGGTGGACATTTTTACCCATTGTTTTGGTTTCGCTTTTCTAGAGAATTTTTTAAAACTCATTTTGATATAAAAAGTTTACCTTTACTCTAAGGGAATGTAAATATTGAATTTGTGGGTCAAATTTTAGATCATGCAGGGATGAATAATTTAAATCATTGCATAAATGTTTGCTGAAATCTGTTTACCCTCGCAATTGATAAACTATTTCCTCCTTAGGTACCTATTCATTATTTTTAATTATTAAAACAGGATCTGGGTGAGAAATGTGAAGAAAGTGATAATTGTTACCTCATTTAGAAATGAGATATTTTAGTAAAAATCTGCAATACTAAAAAAAATATTCTTTACTTTTTAAAATTAAAAATATAAATGTGATGAATAACTGTTTCAGATGATTGCCACCATGCATACACAACTTTTGAATAGTGCTGTAGAAATCGGTTTAACCAAAAGCAATTTCTGGTTAAAACGATTTTCTATAGATAGATTCACCCATATTCTGTAAATATTTTGAAAAGCACCGATTAAGAAGCATTAATCGTATTTTTTTGTTTTTTTGTCTGATTGTTTTAAGTCATGTGATAAGTATGAAAAATAAAATTTTACAAATATTGATAACTTCAGACATATGATTACTATAAATAATAATAATTATTATATTTACAATTTTATATCATTCTGAAATTGCGTTTTATTACCTCTAAAAATGGGTAAATATACCTAAAATCTGTGAAATTGTTTAATTTTCATTTAATACGTAATTTTTGGAAAATAGTTTTAAAATTGCATACCATATTATTTTGGTTTTTATTTTGACTGTCACGTGATACTACATGTATTTATGAAAAATTAAATTTTATGAAATTAAATTAATTTCAAAGGACATTTTAACTCCTCATGTATCTTATTTGACATGAGGTATTATTTCCCATTTTTTTAAATATATTGACTTTGACCTCATTACATTTTTTAGCAACTTATATTATTATCAAAATTTGTTATCCATATTACCTAGTAAGGCACTACATAGTTCTATTTTCCACGAAATGGTCAATAGTTGTAGCTGCAAAATTTGCGTTTCAGAATACTTATTTTCTACATTAAAAATTTAAAAATTCTTTTTATCTGTTTAACAAGTTTTTGCATCCATGTAAACCAATTTCATTCCTTTATTTTTTTAAACTTTTGCCTCTATTTTTATATTTAGATACGATGGTTAATATATAAATCAAACTTTATACTATTTATTTTAAGAGAATAGAATGTCAGAATAAAATTGAATTTTGTGAATTTGTTAGCAAATCAAATAAAATATAAACATTTTAGATTTTACAACAGTTCTTAAAAGGTTATTATGAATAGTTTCTCCATAGTATTTAGACATTAACTATTTGGCAAATATTAAAAAAGAAGGTTTTGAGATAGGAATGTTTACAATATTTATTCTATATTGTTTTCTAAAATTATGAGCTACGATTATTTCTCTGAAAGAGACTATTTGAACCTAAAATTTTGATCGTTAATTAATCTTAATAAAATAGGGTATTAATGATAAAATGATTCCAACCTATTATTTGATATGCATACTTTTACGTTAGAGTTAAGCAAATATTTTATACCTACTTAAATTTGTATTGTTGCAAGTTATTTCCGACTATATACATACGTATTATATTGAAAATAAGATTACTTTTAAATAGTAAGTAATGTTTATGATTTATTTATTTTCTTCCTATAGGCAGATAGCTATTTGTGAAATATACAAAATAGCCATATAGGTTCATATTCCTTTTTGGTTTTTGCCCAGTTGGCTTATGTAAAAATAGTTTGATGTCGATCCAAGTATTCATCCTAATATGTAGTTGCTCAAATTTAGTTCTTTCAATGGCGGTTGCAAAATATAATCGACTAGTCGGTTTCTTTGATTATTTCATGTTTCATCAAAATCGGTAGTAACAACAACGGAATTTGGCATGGCTAATATCAGTTTTTCTCACTATAAGACTAGCTGCTGTACCTCTAACTAGTTCAAAGAGTTAGTTTCCACTATTCTATAAATATAATAATTAATTCTCAACAATTTTATTGGATAAGTTTGATAAGTTGATTTTAGAATTTAATTCAATTTGATCAAAACATGAAACAGATTATTTTAATCATTTGTGCCTTTTTGAAAAAAATCTATTAAAAGATGGATCAATGTGAAAACATATTAATTCATAAAGATAACTCTGTGATATCTTTAAATAAATGTGCAATTAGTCTACCATCTTTAGATTTAAATAGAATTTCGAATATAGATCAGACATTATCACCTTCTATTATAAAGAAAGCTGCAACTTCAAATTTATCTAAGACTTGTTATATTTACAATGCATTATTTGAATGTCAAAGTCCTGACGAGGAGGCCGATGAAATTTTAAAATTCAATCAAGTAAGTTAAATAAAGATTTTAAATATTATGTGTCTTTGACATATATAAAAATTGTAGGCAAATTAATAAATGCATATTTTTCTTTAAATTAAATACATACATAAATTATATACAATAAGTTATCTTTTACAAGTAGAAATTTCATAGAGTTTGTGACAACTTTAAATGCGTTTCTTCTATGTACATACCTAACTAATTATGGATTGTCTAAATATATAGGTTAGTAAAAGTAAATAAAAAACACAATGTTTATTGGACAAAAAATATAAAAAACTAGATACCGAGTTTTGAAACCTCTTGGTTCATAATCATAGTACAATTAAATTTTACTTTGTACCATGATTATGAACCAAGAGGTTCAAAAGCTCGGAATCTAGTTTTTTTAATAGTTTTTCTCCAGTAAACATTGTGTTTTTTATTTACTTTTATATTTTCACAGTGAAAGTCATCTTTTTTACCAATATATTGGTTAGTTTTCTATTTAAAAAAGCAATATGGCTAACAATAGTTATTTTAAAGGAAAATTGATTAAAATGATTAACAGAATCAATGACTCATTTGGTGATTTATTCTGATAATAAACGCAATAAATCAATATTACTTATTTTGGCTACTATCGATAAATGCGTTAGAAACTAAATCTTTTAATTACTTAGGTGAATAACATCTCAATAATTTTAGATGTGTGTGGATATAGAAAAAAAGATTTGTTTAAAAACATTTAAGAGAAGGAAATTATAGTGGGAGAGTTCAGTCTAATGCATAAAAATTCGGTTTAGAATAATCTTCTTAAGACTTGAATCCTTGGTTAAAAGACATCTTCACTGGAGTCCATTGCCGAAGAACATTTTCACTGGAATCCATGGTTTAAGGACTTCTTCATTGAAATCTATGATTTAAAAACATCTTCACTGGAATCCATGGTTGAAAGACCTCTTCAGAGCAACCGAGGATGTCCACTAAAAATGTATTAAAATCCAATAGCCTATTTATTTAAACCAAACAATATAAAACTTATATAAAACTCACTGAACCTTATATTATATAAACCCAATTGAATCCCCCACGAATATTATTGATTTAGGTAGGTATAACGCTTTTGAAATTATGTAGTCCAATAATTATTTAAATTTTAATTTAGGAAATGCCTATGCTTTTTCAAAATAATAATTCAATGATTTCTAGTGAGGCACCATTTGTTAGTAATTTGTATTTTAATTTTATAGATTTATACTGATTGGGCAAATCATTATCTGGAAAGGGCAAATTTTAAAACAAAAATTGAAGATCTTCAGTTTGATGTTTGTGATGGAATTCTTTTAGCAGATGTTATAGCAGCAGTTAGTAAGTTAAATATTTATTTTGTTATTTTTAATGTTGATGAGCATTAAACATTCTCGTGTGAGTTGTTTCACTATGCTATTTAGCGCTGGTAATTGGTGCTGGATTGAAGACCCTGTTAATATACAAATTATTTAAGCTTTTTATGATGATCATGATAAACGGTCATCAACCAACCAAACTCTATAACACTCAACCACACCATAGACACAATAATAGAACATATTAAATACAATCCTTAGCTCAAATCAGAGAGAACGATGTATATGTACATTATTAGTGAAGTATTCAAGCCCTAATTGCAATATTAAGTATGCATGGAAAAAGTATTTTATTGCGGTCTGAGCCAATATTTTAGAAAATGATATACTAAACTGTGGAACCCCTCCACTCTTATTCTTTTTCTGTCCTCCCTGAAGCAAGGCCATTTCAGGCCCCATTGCCCGGTTAGATAGTTCACCCTCCCTGTCCTACGCATAAATGCTTCTAACATGGGCGTCAGAAAATACTGTTTCTAAGATGGCAGAAATGAGGACAGCCCTCAACGAAATGGGGCACCAAGTCAATCTCTGGACTATGGATCGGGAGGCACCCGCTTCGATACCCACACACTTTTAAGTTGCTTGGTGAACAGAGTTCTAAAAGTGCTCAGGGACTAGAAAACTTACCTTCGACCCGCCTGATAAGTGGTCATGATGTCGCCATGGGAGCCGGTCTTAGCCCAAAGACCGTGATGTTTTTAATTATCGGACAATATGTGCGCCCCTCGTGGTGTCCTGTGGGTATTGGCTACACTATGTATAGCTTGCGAAATGCACACATTGTTGGGGTCACAGTTTTAAAGAGCTGTTGTCACTCCACTTTCTACGAAGAAAGTTGTAACAAGTGGAGGAGAAATCTTACCCAATTCGGTGCCTGTAGTCTCTAGTGAGCACGTTGTGACCATGATGGAATTCTTCTTCATCGTCAAAATGTTTTACAGGTAACGAGGCTGGCAACGCTGATCTTAGATGCTCGGTTGTTAATAACTTCCAAGCACCACTGGCTGATTTCAATGTCACTGGCAAGTTAGATGAGGATCATTCAATATAGCGGCTTACTGGAGGCAGGAAAAGCCCGTGTAGGTTTTTGACACTGCTTTTGGCCCGAGGTTGTAACGACTCGGTTCCACGATAGGCACTTCTTGCTTTGCCTCTTTGCCCTCAACAATAAGATGCTGGACTATTTTATATAGACTATAAATACCTAATCCAACATAATAGATATTGTTCAAATCTATAGCGCACCTTGTAAAGAATGAACCATCCAAATACTGGTCCTCGATATATAACTCGCGCAGATGAAGTGTTTACAAATGGTTTATTAAACAAACTGTCTAATAAATGGTCATATAATTATTGTGTTCTCCTGAATTTATTCTCGACATACACTAGTGAAATTTAACATTATGCTGTAGCTTTAAATCTAATATTATTCAACGTCACGGCATTGTTATACATTTCATATTCAATCCTATTGACATTATGGCTCTATGTTAGGAAAATTACCTACATACCTCTTTAAATAGTCTTAAATGAGTCTTTACATCTAAGTATTTGAAAATGAAGAAAATTTGCAATTTGATTATTGATATACCTATGTACATATGTATCATGTTTGTGTTACAAATATTTCTATAATGACCACAGACTATTTTTTAATAGTTTAATTTTAATTTTTTTATTTTTTATTTTTGTAGCTGAAGAAACTGTTGATGGCATTCAAACTAACCCTATTAATTCAGAACAAATGGTAAAACAATCTTGATGCGTTTTAGATAATTATTGATTTAGATACAACATTTACCATCCATACTTGCGACAACTATCTTACCTAGATATAGCTACTCTTAATTTTATTAATAACAAAATCAGATAAAATCATTATTATTAGAGACAGGAGTTAACTTAAATTATGAAGCAGCTTATAGTTCCTAAGTTAAATTTGTGAGATTTATTTGATCTACCTATAACTTGTATTGTGAAAAAACATATTTCTAATTTTATTATTTATAACTATTTTTCTAGTAAATTGTATATGTTACTTAACATAAATTCTAGTAATAAAGAAAATCATGCTAATTTTAATTCAAATATGTATTAATGTTAAATTAACAAAGGGTGAAATTATTTTGCTATTATTTAACTATAAAACATATAAAATTAAAAAACTGTAACCTTCATTATTGATTTCCTTAATTGTCTACTTTTGATTTTTTGGAAAAAAACTGGCAATTTTGTTTCTTGCAAAGCTTTCAAAGATTTTGTACATGTAGGTATGTAGACATAAAGTGATTCACCACTTAAAGCAAATAAAACGTAGGTAACAACAAAAAATGGTCACAAGAATAACTTTCATTTTAGATATAGCTAACTTATTAGGTAGGTACCTAACTTATTCATATTTGTAACACTTTAAGACGATAGTTATTGCGATCATATCTGCGGCTAAGACAGCTGTTACAACTAGCCCAAACATATCAGTATGCATTGTAGAATTAAATATAAGTAATTTAGTTTTAATAAACTTTGTATGGTGGTAGTGACAAAAGTATGTGTATAATAATAGATTGGAAACCTGTTTTTTAGATTTGTGGTAGGTATCATCTTGCTTAGGGATAAATTATTGATTTTACTATGATAATATCAATGTACATACGACATGATTTGTGATGGGTATAATGGAGGTACGTAATAATTTAAAAAAATAATTTGTGTAATAAGTATTATGGTGCATTTGCTTTTTAATAATAGTAAAATCATCTCATTTTACATGAAAGAAAATGAATATTATCGGACAATATGTGCGCCCCTCGTGGTGTCCAGTGGGTATTGGCTACACTATGTGTAGCTTGCGAAATGCATACATTGTTGGGATCACAGTTTTAAAGTGAGATCATATTAGTTATAGAGGTAGGTATGACAGGCAAGTTCTATTTTTCATTTCATAAATATAAATCGCCAATCATTGAAAATTCCATTAATAAAATTTAATACATGTAACCGAGAAGTGTCTTAAGAAAGAATGAGTAAAAAATTACACCATAAATAGAAATAGAAATAAAATCTAAAAGTAAAATTAATTTTAGTATTTTTTATATAGATTTTATTAAACAGAGTGATATTACCCAAAATGATACAAAATTGCTTTGTGAATAAATAAAGCTATATTTAAAAAAAAGTTCTTTTAGCTAACAAAGTCAAAAATATATTGGCTCATGCCAAAAAGTTGTAAAAAAGTCATATATTTAGAAAATAAAAATTCCTACAGAAACAAGTAGCATATTGATACAAATATTGTTTATAAATTTAATCGAACACTGATAATTACTGCTAAATCTATGTATATTGTTAAAGAATTATCGATTAGCATTATGTATAACTAATTTAGTATAATAGACACATATGATGGTAATTGCGTATTAATTAATTCGATGTAGCACAAACAACAGGTAGGTGTATTGAAATACATAATCATTTACTATAAATATTTTGGAAACGTAATACATATTTTAAAATCTTTTTCATTTTAAACATCCGATTTTTTAAAATGACAATAGATGTAAATTTAAATAATTTTAATATTAGGTAAAATTTAAATTTACGACATTTTTATTTTAAAATTTTGCGAGTGGTTTCAACATCCGGATCAAAACTCTATAAGCAAATAGTTTATTCTGATGAGGCGGTGTTCCATTTGAGCGGGAATGTGAACCGACACAATTCGTGATACTGATCCGGTAAAAATGCACATTGGATGGCAGTCACTCATGTCCAAAATGATTCATAAGTGATGGTCTGGGCAGTGATATGGGCTGAACATTTACTAGGACCATATTTCTTGATTCAAATGTGGATGGAGAGACATATCTTCGAATGCTTCAGATAATCTTGATGCTTATGCTAGATGACCTTCCACTTGCAGAAACCTTCAACACAGGATTTCAACAAGATGGAGCACCAGCTCACTTTTCAACCATTGTGCGGGATTTTCTGAATCATGAATTCAAAGATAAGTGGATTGGTAAACGCGGTGCTATAGAATGGCCACATCGCTCACCAGATTTATCGCCTTTTGATTTCTTTTTGTGGGAACATCTGAAGTCCGTCGCGTATTACCAACATCCAAGAAATATCGACGAACTGAAAAAGAGAACCCAATTCCTGTGTGCCAACATGCTTAACCGTGTTGCAACATCCATCAGAAAACGAGTGCAAAAGTGCATTGAACTCAATGGAGAACAATTCGAACACCTGCTGTCATAAACATTTAAGTTTAATATGGTTTTTATGTAAAAATACAACAGTTTTAATTTAATAGCAGATTTTGTAATTGATGACAAATAAATAGTAAACCTTTACCTTTACTCTCTAGAATAAATGGCCAAATACTCTTACTCTAAAACAAGTGGCCAACAAATGTATCTAAGTACGTACCTGCTGTTTGTGCAAGACTAAATTAATTAAATCAATAATATTATCCATCATGTGTTATACAAAATTGAGATATGAAATTACACTTAGAATTAATATTGTCAGCTACAATTTTTTTTTAATGTGGGTTGGCCAAATATATATGAAGAATATATGGCCCATGTAATGTCGAAAGACTATCTAAATTGTACCTTTTGAACTACAGTAGGTATGTATTTATTTTGCGCGCGTATAAAGATTCATGTTTATGGGGAAAGAAATTTAAATTAATATTTTTATGTAGATTTTTCACTGGTTTATTAGCATTATTTCTGATGATTCGCTCATCGACTCTTTTATTCCATCTTGATTATAGTATTATTTTCAAATCTAAATCGAAAATAAGAAAGAATAGCACGGTAATGTATGAAGTTATATTGATCACAATCTTTTAATTAATAAGAAACTTAAATATAATGTTGTTGCTAAAAAAAATAAAGTTCACTATGTCCCTGAATGTGAAGATAGGAAAACAATCTGTTCAAGATATACCTACAGTAGACATGTCATTCATAATTTTAACAACAGTACAAATTGCCTATTCTTCATTCGGGATTTGTAGATAAATATTAGCCTATTTTCAAATTGACATAACATGACTCATTTCTACTTGGATGCCTACACTAGATTAGTTCCCCAATAACTGCATGTGTGATTTTTACTAAATAGTGCTATGTGCTTTTATAATTAGTAGCCTATATGTTGGTTCCAATAATTTTAATGCTAACTCATAAAACATTTCAACTATAATCATAATAAAGTTTAAATAGGGGTGAATGAATGCCTGGTACCTACAGATATTGTGCAGGCTTTTATTTGGCGTTTACTTGTATAGATTCCCCCAAAAATTTTGCCTCAAAATATTCTACACCGTCATGCTTTGGAGGTCGTCGTTTTTCTTGTTTGTTTTTCAAACAACAACTGTCGTATTTTGGGAGAAGGAAGATCTATAAGCATTACGCTACAGGTTCTGGGAAAGTTGTTCGTGCTGTCGGCCTATGGAATCAGTTAACATTATATCCACTCATTTTTCTTTACAGAATTACATAGTTGGATCACTTAGTTGTAAAGACACTACATTATACTTTATGTAGTGAAGCAATTATATGAAAAGTCAGTTCAGTCTAATAGTATACGGTTGATCTGCATAGCGTCTATCTCTAATAATCATTTTGTGGTAGAGAGGTTCAAAACACATCAACATAAAAATAGAAAATATGAGATCTTCATTTTCTACACCAATCTCTCAATTTTGTCTAAATTAGTTGGTGAAAGTAATGAATACACCCATTATTCGTGTAAATGAAACAAGATAAAACATAACTATTTATAACCACAAACCAATCATTGTGTGATTGTATTCCAATTTCAGTATGGAATTATTAACATTCATGTGTTTATTTGTTATCTATTTAAACTAATATTCCCATTTTAGTTGCAAAATATCAATGGATGTTTATTAAAATTAAAAGAACTTGGTGTTGATATTTCAGGAATAAATGCTAAAGGTAAGTTTTGAAATAACTTTCATTTATCTTTATTTGTTATCCTTGTTCATATTATAATTATCTATTAGATAATGATTTAAAAAAATATTTTTCTTTAATTGTTACATAAAATAAATATTAGAAACTTGCAAAGAGTAAATTGAAGTAACCTAGGTAATATCCATTGTTACAGTCAAGTTTGGGACTGAATCAAAAATTGAAATAAATAAAACAACAATTATTACGTTTGATTTCTAATTTCGCATGCATAACCGCCTATAAGGAATCACATTATTGGAAAATCTTTGAGAATATTGAGTTATTAATTTGGTTACTGATCGTATGTTAATGAAAATTCAACGATAATTATAAAAAAAATGCAAACTAACAATACGTCCTTTGTTAATTCGAGGATTATACTCATGGATTTAATTCAGGTATTGGACAACTGAAAATCCACGACTTTTTTAAAATAAATAATATGAAATTTTCATATTTTTTATAATTTTATAAATTTATAAGTTTTACAGATGGTGTTACTCGTGCGTACCATCGCCATACCAAGCTTATAGGCACGAATATAATAATAAGCTTATTAAATACTTAATATTCTGCACCTATTTAAGTAACCTTTTTTTCTCATGAATGTTGTACTACAGTTGAATGATTTATAGAGAGTGTAGGCTTGAACCTCCTCCAGCTGTAAAGCACGATAATGTTCTATCATGAAACCGATTTTACAAGAGCAGTTGCTCTATTAGAATATTCCCATCTGTATATAGTCACTAACAAATTTTAAAAAAAATCTTGCCTTTGAAGACTTTCAAAGATTTTCAAAGTTTTATGAACGATCTCCGGCTTTAAAAACTTTCATAGATCTTTGAATTTTTTTTGATAAGTTTTAATTGTTTAAAAAATATTTGAAAGACAATGAAGAAAACCTTTCAAAGACATTTTATTTGAAAACTCCTAATTTTTTGAAAATGTTAAATAACTCAAACTTTGATATCTTTCTACCATTTTTCAAAGCTGTCAAAGAAACGCAGAAAGATTTAAAAAATCAAATTTAGAAATTATAGCTATTGTGGACAAGTTTATGAAATTGAACTTTGATTATTATTTCGTTTAAACAAAAAATGCAATGTTGACAAACTTCTCAAAGAGCTTACCGTAAATGTTTAAGCCTATTTTATGGTTTGATCTTAGGTCAAATAACAGATTTTATTACATTTTTGTGGCATACATAATTTTGTACTTTAATGACTTTCTGACAATACAGACTACAATATATAGACTTTCAAAATTAGATGACAGAAGAAAAATATATGTATACATTATGATATACAGACATATTATGTATTCTACTATGATTTGCCTTTTAGACATACGTGAAGGTGTTCTTCGGACTATTCTCAGTTTGTTTTATAATCTTTCACGTTTCAAGCAACAAATAAAATCTGAGAAAAGTGGTTTTAAAGGTTCAACTGAGCCAATATTAACGAACAGCAACAACAACAACAACAATAACACAAACTTCACTTCTCCAAAGTAAGTTATTTGTAGTAATATTATTTAAATTATACTCTATTTATTTGTAAATTTTGCATTAAAAATGGTTGCAATAATTTATCATGAGTGTTAAGACATAGGTTGTTTCCAAAAGGTAATCGAGTTCAGTCTTATCTCATTTTAAAGTTTTCTTGGGATCCCATTTTTTTCCTTATATTGACCAAATCAGTTAGTATCATACACAATTAAAGCGTATCCTTCCTGGCCTTCATTCATTGGCAAATTATGTTTTTATAGCATATTTTATTCATAAAAAAATATATTTGCTTTTTATACGAGCAAGTTGTAATGGCCCGCCCATGGTAGAGTATAGGATTGTAAGAAATGGGGGGGGGGGGGCACAAATGACCACATTGGTAAACAATTTGTGATATCTAAATTTGTTTCTTACTGATTGTAGAAGCAAATAGTTTATCTTTACTAATTAGCTTTTCTGAGAAACTTCAAATATAATTGTTTGTTACAATATTTAATAACTTTTAAAATCGTGTAGCAGGAGATGTGTTAAACCAAATATTTTCATATGTAATGAATATTTATCACAAGTTTCTGTCAGTGTTCACATTGTTTATTATTACTTGTATTTTTTGATCCTATTTGTAATATGTACGAATTCTTACCATTTTCTAATCCATCACATGATCACTTTTCCCAGATAATTTGACGTATTTTTTAAAATTAATTATTTAATTTAACGTATTTTTTAAAATTAATTATTTAATTTAACGTATTTTTTTAAATTAATTATTTAATTTGCGAATAATTTATCTAAATGCGATTTTTCAGTCAGATGATTATTTATGACGACTTTTTTGGTACGACTATCTGAAGACCTTTTCATTATGACTAGTTTATTCACATGACTTATGTTTTACGGCTTTTTAAATTTCTATAGAGTTTCTCTGAACCTAACCCACGGATCCTGTGGAAATTGGTAACGTTTAGTGATTAGTCGATTCTGGGCCACTAGGTGCTGCCTGCCTATCTGAACAAGATTAAGAAATATTTCAGAGTAACACTGTTCCATTATATAATTATTCTAGCAATATTCAGACAGTTCATTCACATAATTATTTAAAACTTGTTACCATTTCCGCTATGCTTGTGTTTATATCCGATGAAACATAAAATCGTATTAATAATAATGACAGAAATATAAATAGAACTATGATAATAATAGTCCCTTAGAAATTAAGAAGAACACAATTTATTAGAGAACTATATGTATATTATTATTTTTTATTTTAAACAAAGACAAAATTATACTCTGTGTTTAAGCTAATAAATTCCCTATTTAAGTTTGAAAGCACCACCAAATTATATTGTTTAAATACTGTGAATCTCATTTATTATATATGTCTAATACTTAAAGAATTCTAAAGATGATAATAATTTCCGATCAATACAATGAAAGCAGACGCCGTCCTTTGTAGACTATGATTATAATTTTTATACAATCCAAAGATAATTTTAGTGTACAGATACTCACACACGTATAGTTCAATTGAAGCAGTTCTTCTGCATTTATTTAGATGTGGTAAAATCATTTTGCAGAACAAACCAGTTAATTTTGAAGAACTTACAAGTGTATGAGAGTATCACTAATTTTACAATAGTCTTCTGATATAATGCACATAATATGTATGTACAAAATTAATTATAAAATATGCATGCACTTATCCATAATAATTATTTAATTTATAGCATTTAGATGCAGCTTTTATACATTTCTGGTACATAATGACATAGGTGCTATTGTACTTATTTACTCTACCTAATAGGTAATGTTTAAATATATTATGTAGTAGTTAACCGCTCTTTGATAATGGTGGTAACAATCCTCCAAACAGGTTAACTAGATATGAAATTTATTTATCAGTTTCTGAAAACGATAAAGCTCAATAAAGTTTTACCAAGTATGATTTTTTTTCTACAAAAAGAAATTACAGTGAAAATTATAAATTCAATTTAATTTATGGAGAGGACTGGAAGAAAAGAAAAGTAGAACATTTTCAATGCAAAATTAAAAAAGAAACTGTAATTGTACATACTGTATAAAACATAATTTAAGCATACTTTAAAATTTAAAGAATATGGATTTTTTTCCCTGCGAGTTATTTGGAAAGAACTCTTATATGATTAGCTAAATATTAAAAAAATAACTTAATATCGAAATTAGTTATTTAGATTCTTTTTAATAAATATTTAGTACCAGGTATATGGTAACGTATTCTAATTTCAATATTTTGCGGGGGCATTTTATCTGATCCCTATTTGATCACTATTTAGACTAAAATGGTGATAATTTTCACTCAGATGAAATATTTCTAAAATCACATAAAATTTGGGAATGTGATATCTCATTTTATCACATTTTCACTAAGAGTGTCATATAAAACAAATATTTATCTGATTTTGTATGTATTTTGTGTATATAACACAAATTTCTGAAAGAATTAATTTTTTTTTGTTATATTAGATCTCTGGCAAAACAACCTCCGTCTTGCCTTCAACAACCGTCAAAGTCAGTCAATGCTCACACTAGATGGCCATCCCGAAACGTTACGGAACGTGCAATTTTATCAGAAACTCCTGTCACATCAATAGCGAAATCACATTTTGGTCAATCTATTAGTTTATACAACAGTAAAAGTTAGTAGAAACGTTCTTGAAATATTTATTTTAAAATAATAACAGCATTTTTAGTTTCAATTATATAGGTATTTATAAAAAATACTACTAAATAGTAATGCACAGTTTCCATACATTTTTAAAAAAAGAATATTTAGTATCTTTATTAAATTTTAATATTCATTTTTTAGAAACCTACATTAAGTAGGTATAATATTGCCATTGATTTAACGTTTATATTAATTTACATAACGAAATACTGATTTAGATATTACTTAAGTAAAATAGTTGCCCCTTCAAAGTTGGGTAATTTAGATTTGTTGTGACCATGATATGAGATTAATCTATCTGCAGGTAAATAAAAATTTATTTCGTGCTACACTCTTTGGATACCAAATAGAAAAACAAACAATATCTGACCTTTCTTGGTAGGGCAAACTATTATTGATTTCTTATGTTAAACTCAGTATATCCGCATCTGCAAATGAGTGATACCATTTTTACCAGCTGTCTCTTTTATAACATGAGATATTGAATAAAACTTCAATTATAGGTATGTTTCGTATCTAGAGATATTAATAATTATTATTATTATTGAACCTACATATTTTTGAATCCAAAAGAGATGATTTTAATGTTGTTTGCAAACGGCCCCGCAGTGAGAATGCGGTATCACTAATATAATTTTTTTGTTACCTGTGATAACTAATTTTATGTAATATTTCATCGTTATACTCGTATACCCAGCAAATCTAAAGTGGTTGCTTTTACCTTTAAACCTTGTATGTTGTATTCTCAGTTTTCAAGTATGGATCAACGCTCCATGTGGTAGTTGGATATTTAAAAAGAGTCGCCTAATAATTTTTTTCAAGAATCGGTAGTTTGACGTTCCTGTTATAAAAATTGATTGGGAGAAATTATATGATATTTTAATCAAAGTGTACTTTAATTTAATTATCTATAAATTATTTCTTAATCATATTCCAGTCAACTACTTATGTTTATTAAATAATTTTTATTTCTAAATACAGGAATCTGTTAACTGAGTTGACAGAGCGAAATGTATAAATTGATTCTTGACTTCCTTTGTATGCTATGTTCATTCCACCCAGAAAGGAACTTCCTTTAATTTTGTAAAATTTATTTTATTTATATCTATCGATTTTTGGGAAGTATAAAAATGTCCCCAGTTAGATTGATCGTATTACTATACAGAGACTGAATTATTAGTTTATGCTCTATGCCCCCAACAAGTTCCTATTAAGTGGAACAAATAAATTATTGCTGATTCTTCTAAATCTTATTAATTTATTTTTAATATCTATTTCACAATTCTACGGGTAAAAGCAGAAGCTGGATTGATTTATTTGTTCTATTACCTATTCAATTATCTGCATGGGGTAGAAACTTATGGAACATGCTGTACATCTATAAGTACATCTATAAGTATATTACACTGAAGGCATAGATGAATTAAGTCGATCTTTAAAATCCTTCATAATGTCTATCGTACCTACATGTTGATCTAACTTTAATATCGATATTATTTTGATCGACAGCCATAATTAACATCTTTATGTGTTTTTAATATAGTCCGTTTAAAGTGTAATTTGTCTAACCTCCCCATGTTAATAAGTTAGAAATTAAAAAATCTATTTTAGTATATTTCTGTTTTATAGTTATGCTGTGTGATTCCCTACTTACTAGATAGCCGTTTTAAATGTATACACTATCTATTTGATTCACATTGGGTACCTAAACTACAAAATTATTGCATAGTTCATTTTGACTAATTATTTGTGTATCAAGCCTATCTTTTGGGTTGATCTATTAACATGATAGAAAATTGTCATGTTATGTCCGCTTTCGATTATAAAAAATGAAATAGATGTGATATTCTATCATCAGGCAGAAAAACGCTCCTCTATTTAATTAATAGAAAAAACAGCTAACAATGCCTTAAATATTGAAAAATAATTTTGTTTTATTTAAAATGTAGAATAGTTCTGCGAATATGTCAAATTAAGTTTATATATAAAAAATAAAAGGCAGTTACGGTGGATAATATTAAAAATAAAAATGTTGCTTTTAATTTATTTTGTTGATGTAAACGTAAAAATCAGTCAGTTACCAGAACGTACAGGTTGATTTAATATTGATTTTAGTTTTTACGTTCAGTATTCGACAAGGAACTAAATTAAAAATAAAATTAAAAAATGCAACAGTTCATAGACAAATTCTACATTTACATAGTTGTATCGACTATGAGTTATGGACTACACCTAGAAAATGTGATTACCGATATACCTATTTTCTTATATCACTTCTCGTGTCAGTATTTCTGAGACTATGCAGTGCATGTTATTGATACATTTTCGACTCTTAATTATTGTGATTCACTTAATCAGAAATATTGGGTTTGTTGATATTATTATGTGAGTGTCAGTGAATACCTTATGTATTCGGCTATCATACGAGCTTCATTTGCACAGAGTATGCCGGTAGCACGACTGTACCTAAGTGGTAAGTAGCACCATTCCTCTCCGAGCACTTAATAAGGCTAAATCAAATGGTGACTTCGTGGATTTTATAGTATGATCACATTAAGTTATAATTTATTGTATGAATCCACGCACATTCGAATCAGAGTTAAATTGTTACGATTTCAAACAGAAAAAAAATGAAGTTCTATGATTCCATAGTTAGTATAGGTTTACCACCTTTGTATACTGCCTAACAAAAAATATGGTGTCAGCATCGGAATTTAATAAAGTTTGTTGTCTGAAATGACTATTGATATACGAGATGTACTACAAGTATCAAACAATAAAATAAGAATTTCCGTCAATATAGGAGTAAGATCGAAAAGCACCTACATACAAGTGTAAAACAATCTTTTTATTGAAACAGTATTCTATTCACATGATTTCATCTAAAGATAGTGGTAAGTTTTAATATAAATCTTTGCCTTTTACTTGTTTAAATATTTTAAAATTGGATAATTGAATTAAGTTTACTGAACTTGTTTTTCATACAATAGATACATTAAATCGATACTATTAGTATTCAAATTAAACATGAGAGGATCTGATATTGGTTCGTTGTATTATTACTTTACACCTACACAATACCTGTGGTTTGAATTGAAGGCAAACACCAAGGACATGCAATGTAACGAAAACTATAAGGAAAAGAAATTAGCTTTGAGGGATTCCACAGACAGGGATGTCAATTCTGTTTCATTTATCGGTTTTGTATCTTACAGATTTTTTTAAAAAATAAATGAAACAACAACTATACTTATCCGCTAAAAAGTTATTTACCCGATCTATACCATCAATAAAAGATGTAAACCTCTAGAACTGCGCGCATAACCGATATTGATTCTGGTTGACATCGTCGTCGTCTGTGGCTGCTTGTTGACGTTGATATAGCTTGGCGTATCAGACTACTCGTCTTCCAGAACCAAGTTTAGAAGTAGAAATGGATTTTATTCACTGTTTCAACTGTGATCTGTGTCGACAACTGAATGTGATGAACGAACAAAAATGATTTTTATTTTATTCAACTTTATTCTCTTTTTCTCTTTCCATCCTCTGTCGTTAACTAAAACTGTTTCCTTTTAAAGATTGGATACCCTTTTACTGTTAGATATATTTTGTGATTCCTTATCTCCTGTTAAAATTCCCGAGCCTGATGGTATGTTTATCTACTATTCTTCTTTTGTAATTTTATCAATTTATTTATATTTTTATTGGCGCATAAATCCACCTAAATTTGTATTGAAACAAAAGGCGAATCTATAGCTTTACAACCCGACAACACTACATTTATTTTGTAAATGGTCATTGACATAGAACGTAAAAAACAAATGATAGAAAACAATATATCTTAGTTCATGACTGTAAATGAATAATTAGATTGTTACCACAGGAAGTCAATTGGATTATAATGCATCAATTCTAACATTTATTGTTTCACACATGAAGCTACGGAGTGCATAGATAATTTCGATTTGTGACGAAGAGATATTTCAAAATTTTATCAATCAATAAATTAGATGAAGGTAGGTGTAACTGTTATTGTTGTATTACTGGCTTGTGGTTTTATACCCATATAAGGTATAAGGGTCACCTATGGCGACTGATCACAACTATTTTAAGCCCGTGTTGTGACCCCA
>JAUYWI010040230.1:0-18208 GCA_034780595.1 Parotoplana pacifica
TCGAAGTGATGCCGTATATTCGAAGAACGCAACATTCCCCAATGTGAGTGACGTCACATTGCCATCACAAAACGGACCCTGTCAAAAGATCACCAATATGACACTTATAAGGTATCACCAAAATGTTCGCAATCTACGACGTCAGCTCCCGAAAGAGTGCAAATATACAAAAGGTGAGCAATGTCATACCAAATCTTTCTTACTAAAGTATCTAGCATTAGAAAATTGGAAATTATTCGTACAAATAAATAGTCGCCTTGATATGCGTAGGGTGGCCTTCATAGCAAAATAACCAAAACAATGAGAAATTTAAATTATAAAAATATTTTACAGCGTGCCCAGTAAAAAATATGGCCGACATCTGCATTTTACTATTTGAATAAGATCTCACTATTTCCAACACGACATTTGTTAACTGTTTCTGACAGTAACATTTTTGAATTGTCTATTATTCAATTCTGTAAGATAAATCCAAGGAAGACCAAATAGTGCACTAAGAAGTAACAAAAGCTGATCAGTCTGTTTATCTTGTCGTGGAGCACAAAGAAGACACCAGCCAATTGCAGAGATGCTACTTGTATTCCTATGAAAAAACAGCCAATGATCTTAGAACATTAAAGCTGCAGAGAATGCCATCAGAGTTGTGGAGAAAGGCATTAAGACTCGATTCTATGCAATCATAGAAAAGCCTAATATGATGAATAAATACCAGGCTGACTTCAGAAGAGATAAATACAAGCAGATATATGTATGTAGAGCTTCACGCAAAAGTTTTTTCCAGGGATATAATCTTGTGCAAAGCTTTTCCTGATATTAGCGATACCATCCTTGAAGAATTTGAAAGATCTTCGTGTAGAGCAGAAATAAAACAGGAACTACATTCACATCTATACTGACAGCCGCTCTTCTCTTCAGAAGATCAACAACGCTGACCTCCCTGCCAACAAGAGTAAGACAGTGAAGCTAAACCTACGCTAGCTTTTTTTATGACATCAGCATTCCTAATTATATTTTAAGTGTGTATGTTTAAATGATCCTTACAGCATTTGATTCATTTGGAAACTGTTAAATGTAAAACATTGTTTTATCTAAAAAAACTGTCTTGATTTTAGATGAGGTTCCTGGCATTTCAACAGAGGCTCAGATGTGGTTTAATGCATTATTCTTCCCCTGCAAAAACAAGCACTCATTCCCTTCCAATAATTGGCGTATCCACGGCCGTCATCGGTATAAACCGGGATGTCGCTACACTTTGTCAAACGCGGAGTTCCCTGATGGAGATTACTGTTTTATATCTTTGGACTATTGTCCACCCAGTAAGTGATGTTATTTTTCTTTGTATCATCCTAATTCTTTTACACGTTTTTTCAACTGTTTTAATTTCTTTGAACGTGTTCTATATTGCATAGGGATGATGATACAAATATTTTAAAAAGCACGGTTTGGAGAAAATCTGGCAAGCGAGCTTTTAGAAATAATATACAATGTTATTTATTTCAAAATCAATACTTACAAAGGAAAGTAAAACGCTTTTGAAAAAGCAACTTTAACCTTCATAAAATTACTTAAAGTGATCTAAATTGATAAAAGATAAGACTAAAGCTGAAAAAGCAAAATATTAGTTGCATAATTTTGTTTAACACGTTATCAAGTAAACTAAATAATTACAGAATTAGATGACAATATATAAAAAAATACTAACAATGGTAAGTACCTACATACCAACTCTCAAGCCGGCCAATGGTAGTACAGCAGCCTAAAGTCAATAAACTAATTGAGCAATTTATTAATGTCAGGTTTGTATTTATGAATGAAATGTTTCTCAGAACATTTTCTCTGTAGGTTGTTAATGAAATTACTAGCTAAGGATTTAATCGATAATGTGATGCTTGGTGTGAGGTGGATAAAAACTGTCGATTGTATGGTGCGGGGGGTCTTATCTACATCGGTAGATTTTTCCATGGTTACAGCTAATGTAATACACGACAATTTTCTTAAGCAGTGTAACGGTTTCGTTGGTCTTAAGGAAATGCTAAGGAGTGGTTCCGTTTTGGATATATCGACGATATCTTTTAAAATGTGTTAAATTAATCTAGATTCAAGAAGAACATATTGATTTTCATAGCGAGATATGATTGTTTAGTAGAAAAAATCAAACAAATCAGATGTCTCATCTTGACTGATTGATCATTTCCATGAAGATGGGTTTCTATAGATAAACATACTAGTTTAATAGTTTTAATTTGTACCGGTATGAACAGTTTATCATCATAATATTTCGTAAAAATGTCCGTAAGAACACAAAGGAAAGTATGAGTATATGATAAATTAATACTCACTAAATTCACTTTATATTTTATTAATGTTTCAAAGTGTCTATATAAAAAAACAATGTATGAATTGCTACCTCATAAATGATCAAAGCACAACACCGACGGTCCTACTGAGGATAATGCCACAATAATTTCCATTTCAGATTTCCAGAAAGTCTCTGCCTATCCCGTCTCGCCTAAAAGCATGCTATGTTGCACCAAACCTACCGGGCAACTGAACAACACCTTGACTGCTCACGCTTGGCCCAGACGAATTAATTATATTGGAATCATCAGTCGTCATCGGACATGTCCTAGCTTCTACGACTTCAAAACACACAAGAAAAGTTACATAGCTTGGGAATGTGTGGGTCGCTGCAAACGTCTGGCTGATGTGAAGAACCGGACAATTTCACAATTGAGATCTCTGGTAGTTTTTTATTTCTGCAATTATAAAAGAAAGGTTCAAATTCCAACTGGTAAGCCTTCCTGCTAGTTTGATTGAAAATGAAAACCCACAATTTTTTATCAATAGTTAATTTGTTATTTTGTGATTCTAAACACTTCCAAAAAAGTAACGTTAGCTGATTATTGTTAGGCGTCATTAAACTCTCCACAAGAACTCTTCAATATGTTTTTGAAATCGATTTGATACAAAGCTGCCATAGAGGAAATAGAGACAATATTTTTAACCATGGCAACATCGAAAATATTGTTGAAAGACTCTCTATTTATGAATAATATTTTTATTGCATTTGGCTCTAAGGAGGTCCAACCTTGCAAAATACAATATTTTCCTAATTTTATTTTAACCCCCATTTTTGGTGTCATCACCCTGTATATGCAACCTCTGATATTTTATAAAAACACACCAACAGAATTAGTTTTAAAGATGACGCATCACTGCGAGTTGAATAATAGATTTCCTAGGTTTGAAGTACTTCGGAACTTTCGAAATTTTAGAATTTAAAAAGAATGACATAACCCTTTTGTATCCATAGATAACGTATCGTTATCTATGGGTACAAAAGGGTTATGTCATTCATTTTAAATTCTAAAATTTGAGCAACATCTCAAATGGTTTAACTTTAACACTATACTTAGTTGTATTTCATTTTTAAAACTAATTTTGAATTATCGCGCAGTTTATTTGTTTCTCGCTTAAAATATACCAAAACCATTTTTCGAGATATCATTTTGTACAAGTAGTTTATTGATTCAAAAGGCCCTTCCACCTTCATTTCCCTCCCCACCTCGTTTGGAATGTTACTTGGCTAAACGGGAAGTTTTTCAGATTTGCTAATATTATTGTAAATATTTTGTGTCGGCATAATTAATTAAAATAAAATAAAGAAACAACATATAAATCTCCACGACACTGAACGTTGTATATTGACAATATTTCGGTAGCGTTGTACAGGCATAGAATATTTTCAGTGCGACAATAATAACAGCTCAAGCAGAATAAATACCCACCTGATGAATCATACGAACAGTTATACAACAGTTAAACGTCTATGCCAAACAGAAAAATCGGCATTAGCGCAACATACGATCATCTTTAATCATAGGATAGACTTTGATTTTGTGATTAGTTCAGCGTCAGAGTGCAATTTTCATAAACGTGTATTCTTCGAGTGTTATTTTGTTTCTATAAACATTTGGGCATTAACAGGATCTGTAAAACCTACATTCCATCTATTTATGTATCTTTAGGAGTCATACATACTCTTTTTTGGTAGGTCGTGTATCTATTCTATCTTTCTCTCTTGCTATTCTTTTGTGTGTTTCCTTGTTTTGAGTCTGTCTGTTATTATGACGTTCAACTGTGATTTCTTGTATAACTAATCTTGTGACTCATCAGGTCTGTACAGAGTAGAGATGGCTATATAATTGAAATCTGTGGGTGGATATTTATTCTGCTGGAGCTGTTAATATATTCTATGCTTCGATAAAAGTACACTTTACAACAAAAATATTGCCAATAAACAACTATCAGTATCACGGAGCCATAATGTTTCTTTATTTTATTTTATTCACTTATATTATTGTATGAAATGTATTTTTATACCGCTTTGCAAAAAATATCTGTCTGTTAAGTCAGTTAACTCATACAGTACCTAATATTTCAATTTGAATATTATTTCGAATCTTGTTTTAAAGTAAGTTTAATGCAAATTCCAAAATTGTCATGATAAATATGAACTATAAAACAAATGATGAATGTTCTTTAGAGAAAGCAATGTTTAAATATCTATTTGTGTTTGTTTGTATGCAATTAATAAAAATATTGATATTTTAACGTTTTTATCATTCTCTGAATAGGAACCAAATATAAGAACATTTGTCGAACTACAACGTTTTAGTGAAATACGTTTATCAAAATTGTGACTTGATAAAGAAAGTATTTTATTGGCTTATTTATAAATCAACTCTTTTATGCTTTATCTATTACAGAATCATATCGCCATCTTTGCTTTTGGTTTTTATTTAACAAAATCTCCATAAATCTAATGTCTACAAAACTACTTAGGGGAACAGCAGAAGCATCGAAATTAGTTTTGTTGATAAAACAATATTTTTTGAAGACCATAGAATTGAAATTTACTTTATCCATATTTTAACCCCCATTTTTGGTGTCATCACTCTGTCCATGCAACCTCTGATATCTGTTCTTTATAGCCAAAATGCCCTGGCCCCTTGGTCAATACAGTCTCCCCAAACCGCTCTCTGGATGCCCACCTGGTTTTGCCGAGGGTTCCTTGCTGCATCACACTCTAGCTTTCAATCATATGCATCAGGCCCAGTTCACTGCTCCACATCTCTACAGCAACATACAAACCAGAAACCATGTTGTCGACTGGGCCTTCTGTACCAAGAACAGCTCCAGGGAAGCACGGCAGAGCTCCACCTATAAACTTCCATACGGCGTCTACTGTGTGGCTCAGGTGGATCAAAATAATTGTCCACCAGGTAGGCCACAATACAAGAGGATGTGAAATATGGAACAAAATATCCCAATTAAGTATTAAAAACGTCTCATCTCAATTCTATGATTTCACAATATAACTTATCGTAATAACAAATTGCAGATAGGACTTTTTTGTAAAATCATGAGAGAACTGTTGTGCATTCTGCAAAGAATAAGTATTGAAATAATCAGGACTGTTGATAGCCTAATTTTAATGGTTATTTTAAAGGTACAACAGTTTTTATTTTAATACTAAATTTATGAAATGTGCAAATTCTTTACTGCAACAAACATAAACAATTAAAAAGTTATACATTCTAATTTGTCAAGCCTTCGACAGTGCTAACATCATATAAATCCAACTAAAAATTGTACACAAATATAAGGCTTCAACATAAAAACATCATCTTTTTAAGACCAAATTGAAACTATGTAATCATGTGCATCTTGTTGTACACGCAAACTGAAGCCTGATATGATGTGTAGTTCAAACAATGTATGTTTGTTATTGTGGTTATTATAAGAAATGCAACATTACTGCAGTTTTTAGTCATAACTAGTAGTACTAAATCTATTGATTAAAATAGTTAGTGTTCTGGGAAAATAAATAGTACTATAAGTGATAGAATGTGGTGTAACCGTATTAAAATGTTGGTGTATGTAATATAATTTTGATCATCTGTCTGACTATATTAGCTGCAAATGGCTACATTAATGCTTCGGATTTTAAATTGTAAAACAAATCGTGTTCCAAATAATTTTTAGCATCAAACAAAAGTTATAACCCACATCGTTTACATAATAATCTGTGAACTTCAAAAAGTGTTTATTATTTGCTCCATTGCCCAAAATTTCGAGTTCTTTTTAAAAATCTGAGAACACATATTACATTATAATTTTAATATAAAAAGAAACCGATATAAAAGAACCAACCAAATAAATATTTAATGCAACAATCATTTAACCCTGACAAAAGGCTGGCTTGGTAGATCATCTTAAAAACTACGACCAGTTTTACCCGCTAATTTTTACAAATTAAAATGCATTTCAGCTATTAATAAAAAGATAATAAATCTTTGGATGAAGCGACAGCTTCAATAATGGGTCAGAGAGCACATTATACAAAATTTGAAACTTTTTTATAAAATTGTAATGCTATCTTCAGTGACATTATTTTCTATTTTAGGATTTGGTATAAAAAGTCGATTCCAAATGCGTGAATTTGCAAATAGTTATCGCAATAAGACAACCGGGATGCCCCCACATATTCACCACGATGGAGAGAGCATTTACTACTATTTCTGCTGTCGTCAAGACATTCAATTTAGAAGCGTACCGATGCGCATGCCAACAAAGCAACCCTTTTATCTGTTCCGTCTTGGAAGTGTATGTCAAAATGTGTTTGACACGATGGTTACTAAGGAGACAATTTGTGTTATGTCGTTATTTCCTCCTGGTCGTAAAAACTTGCCACCATTTGAGATCAGGGGATATGGTCCTGTTACCCAGAACCCATATTTGGGGAATTGTGCTCTTTCAATTAATCTTTGTTATTATAAACCAAGTGAGTGCATGCGGCAGAAAATCCAGTCATTCTAAGGTAACACATAACTTTTAACTGTTTTAATATCTAACAGAGATTCTACATGAAACACTAAAAATCCTTAAAATGATAATTGTGGAAAATTTTGAAAATTATCCAAAAAGTTATCGTTTTTATATTAATTTCCCATCACTTCAAAAAGTGGCCTTTATTTTACGGTACTGCCTTCTGATGAGGCTAAATGTATTTTAAAATAGTAAGGCAGTTTGACCTTGAGGGAAAATGGAGACTAACGTTTTGTCAAAATTAAAATAAAATTTAAACCACTTATAAGTAAAATTTAGATAAAGATATACAATTTTGACCTAATCTACAAAACTGCAAAATATTTTTTCTCCAAAAAACTCGTTTTCATAAATGAACTACCACACCAATTTTTGAATGATGGATGAACATAAAAAAATATAATTATTAGGTTTAGAAAATGAGCATAGAAATGTCCACCTTTGAACGATTTTCAATATTTTCTCTAAAAAGGATTTTATTACATTGGATGATGAACATCTGCAATTGTGAGAACGCTGTCGTTGTATTAATTTAAATTTAATTTTAATTATTAAAATACAATTTTACATTTAAAAGAAAAACTTAATACTAGAATAGCGGAACCTGTCATTTGACAATTTATGGTTTGAAAAATTACTGCAATATTTCATGTCCGGTCTAGAAATTTTCTTTAGGCAAATTATACTTAGAACAGCGAAACCCGGGTATATATAAAAAACGTTTATAATGGAAGAATTTATATATGAGTAAAAGTCAGGCAAATCATGAAAAAGTACCAATAAACCATGCATTAATTATACCATAAAAACATGATGAAAAAAAGAAAATATCATGAAATGCGTCTAGTAAATATGTCAAATACTCAATTTGAAACAATTTACACAAACAATAGCCTGGCACTTACTACAAACAGGTTTATCACATTTACCACACAAATTGACAGTTCTGTTCTTTTCTCAGTTCACATGAGACGTTCTTAGGACCATTATTGGAGCATTACCACACGAAGAGGTTCATCAACATGACGAAGTTAGGAACTCAATTTGAAAAGGAACTTTCGCCAAGATATTCTAGACCCAGTCTTCGAAGAAGAGTGGTATTTAAAAGATGGACACCCGGTCGCTTTAGACCACAAATCGTAATTTCTATGGTAGTTGTCGCCTGGCAAATACAACATACCAATAAAGTTCACGAGATCTTCTTCGTTGAATGTCTACTTTGGAAATCATGTATTGTTGGTTCCTCTATGCTGCATGCATATCATTCTGAACGCATCTAATAGAGTATGAATTGTCACACAGGGTTGTGTTGGCGCCAGCCACTCAGGTCTCCCTGGATATCTTCCACCTCGTTCTTGGAGGAAGCCCCATGCTGTTCCATCCTTTACTTCAATTTGTCCTTCTAGTCCATTGTCTTCAATTTAATCTTTAACACTGTCCTCTTCGATGGAAGCAAGTGCTTGATTATCAACATCTTCTTGATCTGATTCTCTATCGTGGGATTCATCTCCAGATTCATCAAAAGCTAAATATAATATTCCTTGAAGCACTTCTTCAGCAGCAAGCTGTCTTTCTCTTCTTGCCAGTGCATAATTTACGAAATAATCAATCGACTTAGGTACACCATACATAATAATGATAATATTAGATCGTCTTTTTTTCCCATAAATATTCCCTTCCACTTAGGTACATCGTATAGACAGGTGTGTATTTCACAGATTATCAAACGACAATCTAAATGTTGTTAATTAATGTGCTAACTCTAATTTTATTACATCTAATTACATTACACAATTCTAATATGCAATCAACTTAGATATACCATAGAGATAGATGTATCGATCTAAATTTAGATTCTAGAGATTCTTTTTATACATTTAAAATAAAAATAGTCAATTCACGTGTTTTGCTGTTCTAGGTATATTGAATTTTTCCCTGTTCAAATGTTAGATTGTCAATTGATGTTAAAATTAACAGTGTCCAATTTTAAGATCGTTCGTTAATCTAATTAATATAAAGTTGACGTCTACATACTTATTTCATAAATGTCATAATACAGTCTGGTTTCATACATTTTTCAAAATGAAGTGTTTACCTGTAGCTATATTTCTCAAAATTTAATAAATGTTATTCAACAAACTGAGCAATTAAGCTTAATCTTTTTTTTGGCGCACATGTGTGTGATTTCTGTTAACAGTTCGTGATAAATAATTACCTTTGGGGAATACTATTTTGATATTAAATCTTTGAAACCTAGAAATCTGTTCCACTCTTCATAGTCAATAATATTAAATCTTCTATTCAAAGCGCTATTTCTATTTTAGAAACTTGGATAGAACCACGAAAACCAACATTAGGTGAGTTTTTAATTAATCATTTTCTGAAAAATAAGAAAAAGACACCCAGTCCCTAGAAATACTCGCCATTGGAAATTCTACAAAACAAATTGAAGCAAAGTACATTTTATGCGTTGATTTACAATCATGTGCTGATTCGTCAAAAATTCGTTTTTTATTTCAATTTCTTTTGTTTCTTGATAATTTGATAAGCATATAAATACATGTACATATATTTATATAATAATTATTGATTAATATTTGAATTTTAAATGCAAAACCATAAAAATATATCTAGTGTACTATGTCAGTCATAATATTTTCATTATCGGCCATACTTCCCAGACTACCATTAACTTTGGGAAACCAAGTCAGTTCGTCTAATCAAGCAGTCTCTCTATTCTCCAGACTACAACATGTGATCGATTAGTGTTTCCTTGGCAAGACAATCCATCTTGAGGCAAAACAAGACACAGAACAATTTCCTGGAAATTATTTACCATTAATTAACGAATTGAAAAATGCACAATGCATTTGAAAATATGATTGAAGACTTTCAGCAGAGAATCATCGAACGTGAAGGCGATTATTTTTTCTGATGTGTGAAGAAACTGAATATTAAAAGCTTTCCAATATTCCAATTGTTTTGTAGTTTTACATGTACAATATATATTACTTCTATATAAATATATAATGAGTTTAATTAAAAATCATATATTTAACGAATGAGCCTATATTTAAGTAGACAACATTTTATCAGTTTTCTTCCATGTTCATATTTATAATTTCCATACACATTTCTATTTTTCAGATCCTTCTAAAGCAGTCACCTGGCCACGAGGAAGATATGGACTCTTCAAGGCCCTGGATACTGGATGTCCTAGCGGATTTAACAAGGGCAGTGTATCTCTTCTTGGCAATAAAAATCTGAAATTCTCAGACAACCGTGACTTCTTCTTTACCAAATTTAAATCTTCTCGTCACAGTTCACTGCGTCAAGTGCTTGAAGTATGTACAGGAGGTCCAAGTAAATCACAACTGGCAGAATTTTGGCCAAAAGGGCAGTACTGTATTATCAAGGATCGTGCATGTCCCTTTGGTAAGAAATCAATTTGTTAATTTGTTTTTCATCTAAATAAAAAATAATGTCAAGTTACTTTAGCTCATTCAAATATCAATTTTATATTTTGTATAATACAAAATAAGCACCATTTTTTTGGAAGCCAGAATTTGTCTCTATCGTATATTGCCGTGTTGCTCTTTGTTCAGACTCTGATGGTGAGTAATTCTGCCAAGTGGTAGCTTACAAGTGACCGGTAAAATCTTAAATATAATTATTTCAAGATTAGTTCTAATTTAATTTAGCTTGGTTTGTTTATTTTGTATCAGGAATAACAAATTATGACACATCTTTCAAAGCCATAGAATGTGCCTGTGGACAAGATAGTGATAAAGAATTATTATTAATCATGTCTTTTGCTATTTGGATTAGGTACTATTAAATAGTTAAACTAATATAAAATTATAAATAAGCAATATCAATATTATCATTAGTTTCTTTGGCATTACATATTTGTTAAGTATACGGGACTGCAACTAATAGATATCCAATCTCTAGAACCTAAGATGTTTTGTATAGGTATTTATATATGAAATTATGAAATTATCGATTTGTTGGATAGTAAATAATATAGAAAAGCTTTAATGTCTATCATTCTCCAATGGTTTTAGGTCTGAAGCCTCAGCCATTCAGCATTATGAACAAACAAACTGTCGTAGCGATCAAAGAGGTCGTCCCGTCATCGGTGCCTAAGAGTATGAAGAAGGGATTTGAAGCAAGGCTCTGTTGTAAATCGGATACAGTCAGTAGAGGAGATGCTCTAGTGCTGCCAACCAATGCTCCGTTTGCCCTTATCAAACATCCACACGCCTATAACTGCCCCAATGTTACCAACATGGAGGTAAGGTTGTTATTCGAAACAAATTGCCGGCTATATAATTATTAAATTAATATTGCTTGCAAGTAAAATGGTTATAAAATATATCACTTCATAAATACATATAACAACTATTTTAAATAAAATCCATTTTCAATCAACGTAAAATTATGGTATTTCTTTACTTACTTCTAACATCAACAGTAGTTACTAGCCTGAATTTGAGACCAGTTTGATGACCGATGATTTGTTCAGAGAAATGATATGAATAACGATAATTATTTTTAAAAGCAGACCTCATCTTGGGCTGGAAATCTCAATTTCTTTGGAGTCTCAAGCAAATCTACTTCTAATAGTTGCCAACAGTGACCTTATATTATTCATCTGTGGGCAGGCATTTCTGGTATTCCAATAAATATTAAATGATAAAACTATACAAGAAATCACTGTCAAAATAGTAGATTATATTCCTAGATTGCTTTTTCAACATACAAACATATTTATACCGCTATACAATAAGTCTATGGTGACATAATAAACAATTTGTTTCCAAATATTAACCTTCATTATTAATTGTCTGACATAATTCATCACATACTTTTCTTCACTATTTGTTCACCATAACCGTAGTAAATGTTGGGCGACGCGTTCAAATAAATACATAATGAGAGTATCTCGATCAAGGACATCTTAGCCGTTTCTAAATAATTCTAATCTTGCGAAAACAAATCTCTCCAAAATATTCATGAAAGGCAATCACGGTACCTGTTTATGGTGGCAGTGTGAGAAGTGATGTTATCAGCTACGATTCTTATGTTTTCAGAAAGAATTGGATGGGCGTCTTAAAAAACCTCAAGTGACATAACGCTAGGAAACTCCACGTACACTTTAAAATTGATAGTGTCAGCCAAAAATATAAAGAAATTTGACACAGGTCAAAATAACTGTCATGATTACCCTAATCTTGTTTTATTTTTGGTCAATGTGTCTTATTCATTGTATGTATGTATATTGAAATAGCAAAATTACTTCCGGATGAACCAATATTGAATGACATAGATTGCTATAAGTTTAGTTTTTTTTCTTATAAAAAATGGTTTGTTTTAAACAAATTCCAGATGTACGAATATCAAATATCTGAAATGGTTGACTTGACAAGAAATGCTCTTTGCTACTACTCACCGCCTAATTACCTACGTCAAATTTGGCCAACTGGCGAATATCTATTACCAGTTCACAATAGTAAGTGATATCTGTTGTCCATTCCTAATATAAGTGCTATATTATTACCCAATCCTAATAGAAAGTGATATCTATTGTCCATCCTAATAGTAAGATACTTAGAATGTAGTCTTTACAGCAGCAAACACACGTGCTAGTACACAAAATCTATTAACTGTTCCTAATCGGAAGTGCTAGTTGTAACTCGTTCCATGTTATAAATCACATATGAAGAGAACTATTTATTGGATTTTTTAAATGGTGGTTGGCTACTTATTTTCTGTTCATAACAGCAAATCATTTTATAATTATAACATCGTAACACAAATTTTGTTTAGACCCTTTTTTGGTTGTTTATCTTACATCGGGTACCAAAAAGAAGAAAATGCATATCTCACATTTTGCTAATCGTTATTAAGAAAATCAAACATTTGTATATTTACACAAGAAAATTGAAGAAAAATGTAGTTGAGCATTATTTCAACTATGCAACACATTCGGCGTAGTCACCAGCACTCTACACAAGTAGCAGTTGTTTATGTGATCAGTTGGTTGCCGCCAGAGTATTGGAGTACCAAACGTTAGTCTTTGTTTTCCCCCCTGTACCATGGCCCCAACGTACTACTCATTGTAAGCCAAACAGAAGAGTTTCCCTTCGACGATGGTCTACTTGACCGACATAACATTTAAAAAGACTCACCAAACGTATCATATCAGGATCAGGCTTTCAGGAACGCCAACGACAAGCAATTATGAGACAGACAGCGCAAAACCATCTGACTACTATTATGAATCTGAAATCACAAGCATGGTGACTAATAGCTGACATTATAGAGTATTGCGTAACACTCATTAAGAGGTTGGACGACACTGAATAGCTAGCTAGTAGTTAGAACAGTGATTATGGATTTGTAAATACCAATATGTATCTAAAAGTCCATAGCTAATCTTAACCACAAGCAGACGCCATATTTAATCTGTATTTCGTCACCTTCTCTTAAAATTAGCGTCATATTCTTAAGACGAGCTTTTGTTCAGTTTTAAGACTTACTAAAAGATAAAAAAACTAAATAAGTGACTGAAACATTTTAAGAGTTTATTTACATGTTGTGTTTCTTCCAATTCCCCAGCAGTAGCTAATCTACAAGTTTTAAAATAAGCAAAATGTTTTATTTGAAGGGATACAATTAATATATTTTGTGAAAAGTTTTCATTATTTATATTTTATTGCCAACATTCTCAATACAATCTTTGAAAATTATTATTTGTTGTAATAACAATAGTTCTGAAGGGTTTCTACTCTCTAGAGTCGTCGGCATTCTTGCTGTATTATGTTTGTATTTCAGAGCATCTGGTCAAAAACATCTCAAATCCTTGCCCGCCCGGTTTTGAATTTATTCGGCAAGTCCACTATCAAGCCAACAATTCCCAGAGAACGCTCGAGTTTTGTTCAAGAAAGAAGGTCAATACATCGAGTGATCCCAGCGCTGACCAGTGGCCACGTGGCAGTTACTGCATCATGACAACAAATTCCAAATGTCCGAGAAAGATGTGTAAGAAGGAATCCTTCTTAAGTAACATAGAAATTTTAAGATTATTGTTAATCATTTTACAACAAACATTTTGTAAGATGATTTTTGGAAGATTTGTAAAGTTAGAATATTTACGTTTTATAAGTAACGAAATAATAATTATGATACAATCATTCTTAGATAACTTACAAAATATAAATCTATTTTCTTAGATCTCATAAATCTTACACAATATTTTGAGAAAAAAATGAAAGAACTCTAAAATCTAATTTCAAATTAAATTAAAATATGTCATTACCGTTCTTTTGTTTATGATATTAAAGCTATACAAGTTTCAAGCAATATATAGCATTTGTATATAAACATCCAGATATTTCAGCATACACATTTGGCTGCGTGCTTTGTTTGAAAGTTACATTAAATATGACATACCTTTGCATATTGTTTTATTAAGAATATTCTAGAAGTTGACATACAAAATAGGATCTAATAAAGTTTATTTTTAAAATTACCATTATAATGAAATGCAGTCATGGTAACTAATTACTGCAAAAAGAGACATGCCGATTAATATAATATTTGTATTTGAGGAAGTTTTATATTAAGTTTAGTATACACAGTTTAAAAAAATAATGTGAGTGTATAGTGTCTCTAACAACAAAGTTAAGCATTTTTTGTCTGTAATCAATAGTGTTTGTAACCCGTCTCGGTTGGCTGAGGTTTACTTACTTGCACCAATAATATTCTGTTTAATTGAAAATTTCCAAACTACATACGTAGATAAAATACATTTCAGAATTTACAACGATTCTATTTCACGATAGATGATTCTATAATTACACAAAGCTTTAAATAGTACACAACATAGCAAAGTCATTTCATTAACACTAAATAATTAGTTCTGCACACACACAATGCTTCATTAATAATTGTCATTATGCGCATCACCTTTTGATAGTTAATCTAAAATCATATTATTTCATTAGAGGGACTCATGGCTAAAGTGAAACCATAGTACTTTGAGTTGCATGCAACTGTGGTATAAGGACATCCAATTTATTGTTTACACACCGTCAAAAACAAATTCCCCTCAATAGACAGCATCAGATAAAAAGATAACTTTAACTTAAGCGACAAAACGTTGAATCACTCGAATGAATGATAGCTCAAATTACAGATTGGGTAACTATTCAACTTCATAAAAACTATTGTTTGGTAATTAAATAGAAATGGCGCTGAAGTAATATGTCACTCACTAACCGTGAACTAGCCGAATAGTAAGCTGACAATGTAGGTACAGTGCCTATCTAATCCTGTATTTGAATTGTGTTCTATTGTAGATGCCAATATGGATACTCTAGTGCTCCAGATTCCTGGATACTCTTGCTGCAAAGAAAATTCTAAATCACTGAACGAGTCCACTCCATTCAGCATATCTTATCGAGTCTGTTGCCGCACTCATCCACGACCTCTACTCAGTCTGCCGTCCACCCACGCGTTCTCCATTTGGTCAGCCAATAGTGTATGTCCGGATGTGGCAGGTATGAGCCGATACATTCATGCCGATAGCACGCCACTTTGAATGGTACATGGTGCCTCATTAGAGAGAGTGGTGCCACCCTTCATCACGGAAAATATTTTGCAAGAATGTGTTTATATTCCCAAACATTTGACACAGAATAAGTCTGGTAAGTGTAGCCTGATCCTTACAGTTCAGTATATTTCACCAATCCTTTATTATCCATGACTGGCTGTATACTTAGCAGCTGATATGTATAAGCTGGTCCTTAAAACCTACATTTTTACTATTTGAAGATTGTTTTACACAAATTCATAGAGACAGTCGTATACAAATATAGCAAGCATTCTTTGTAAATTATATGTAAGTTAGAAATTGTCTTGCTTCGTTAATTTTTTCCCAGCAATCTTGTCATGAATGTGTGGCTCCCAGCAACACACAATACAAATCTCTGTGTTACTTCTCAGTTTTCTCGGTTAAAAGCACTCAAACGATGGACCTGAATTTACTAATGGAGCTGATCTTTGGGAACTTCTTTCGAAATAGCACACAATTAATTCACTAATGAAATTATGAAGAAAGAATTTGATGTAATGAGAGGCAACTTCCAACACATTCTTTGGCAATGAAAGCCATTATTTGTAAACGTGCATGCTTAGTATAACTGTACATGATGTCGTCTTTAAATATCGTGGAAATACCTATTTGTAAATCTTTATAATATCATATAAAATTATTTTAATAAAATTGGTCAAAGCCATAAAATAAATAAATTCTGAATTCACTAAGATAGTAAGGTATTCTTTGAAATGGGTAAAACTCAACAAATAATATTGTTTTCAAATGGTTTTCAAAAAGTATTGTTTTTAAATTTTATAGCTACCAGGAACGTTCTAAAAACTGACTATACATAATTGCTTGGCTTGTTTCCTTAAACTCAACATTCTTAGAATTTTGAAATGTGTACGTTTCATCTTTGACTGTCAGTGTTGTTCTGATTTTAGCTCTCATGTGCCCATGCCACAAGTTAGCTGGTTGTAATCTTCGCCTGAATCCACCTTGCCACTGCATCTTCGGTTATTTTGGTGATGGCATGACATTCTGTGACGTCATCAAGAACGTGTCAAAACCATGTAATGACAAATGCGATAGAAATGCAGATTGTGAAATGGTGCCCTTGGAAACTACGGTCAGTAATTTTATTGCTTACTAAATCATTTGAAATCAAGACATTTTTTTGTTGTTGCACCGATTTGAAATTTCAAGAGTTTGAAATCCAAGTATAGTGTTCAATAAAGAGTACCTAGAATCTCTAAAAGACACGTTAATAATTTGTTGATAGTAGGTACAATTTCCGTTTATTGCTTGATGAACAATCGTTTCATTTCTAGAGGAACAGTCATGTGCCCCGATGTGCCTGTAATGCTGGTTATGTTGGTGATGGATTTCATTGTACTCCAAGCTGTTCTACCAAACTCTGTCCAGATCACTTCAAATGTATCAAAAAGGCAAATACTGGTGAGTAAAGCTTCTAATTATCTTAGATAATCTTTTTACAATTTACCTACAGTATGTTACGTGGGCATATACTAGATTGTAAAGGTTTTGTGGTATCAATCAAAGTTCTTCAAATGGAATACTTTTAGTACTGTGTACATCTCATCTTTTTATTTTAGATGACGTTGTATGTGTATGTAATTCTAACACGGTGCCCTATAAAGATTCATGCCACACCAATCTCTATGCCACTATTTTCAACTTTCAAAGTATTCAACAATTCATTCTGAACAGAATCAGCTGCTTCTCGGACAAGACACTCCAGGAAATGGAATCGTCTAAAGACAAGTACTTCTACGTCTTCGTACCAAACAATGCGACTGCCTTGTTCGTAAGTTCTTTTTCTTATTACTAAGTTGCGATTCTTATTGCGCCCACTGTATGCACAAACTAATCTGTGTAGATTTAAATGCCTAGATTAAGTGTATGTGTAAATCCAAATTTTTAGAATACTACCTGCCATCAAATAAGATCACTTGTGGCTTATAAGAATTTGAAAAGTAATTTCAAAAATCCCACCAAACTGTCAACACTCAATGAAGATGTCTACATATATATAGTAAAAGAAGTAAGTAATTTTAGATCATTGAAGTTTAAAAATATACAAATTTATATAAAAGATATATAAATCAAAAGTAACTGAAATAAGTTTGGCCAATTGCCGAAGGATGTATAGCTTTCAAAAAAAGAATGAACGGTAATATGATTATTACAAAAAGCTACAATATTTAAAAAACAACAGATATTTTACTCATTAAATTAAATTACACAAACATTTTGTAATGCTAATCAAATTTCAGTTTAAGAAAAGAATGCTCATTGAAATTGTTAAAGATCGTAAATGAATGACCATAAATAGCCATTTGGTTTTGTCTGATATATTACTGTCCTATTATACTTAGCTGTTATATGGCTAATTCCCCACTCCTAAAAAGGTAAAAGTATTTATTTATTTTAATATAGTTCATTAACTGGATACAATTTATCTTTTTTTTAATTTCAATTAATTTTTTTGTGAAAAGTAAAAGTGGTTTGGACCATTTTGCGATTTTTGTTTCTTCTATTTTTGTATATAGAGAAACGAAATTTAAGGTGAAAGATAAATAAGAAGAAGGTAGTTAAAAAACCATGTTTAATTATAAAAAAGCGACTAGTTTCGTAAAATCAATTTACATCGTCAGACTTAAATATGGTACGTTTACATTAGTTATGTGA
>JAUYWI010040341.1:0-18203 GCA_034780595.1 Parotoplana pacifica
CAGACACAAAAAAGAAAAATGGCATAACCATGTCAGTACATTGGATTACAGATCAGCATCAAAAACTCTTTGGAACATCATAAAACACATTAATAACAAGTCTCAACAAAAACATCCAAATTCTTCAATCACCTTCAAAAACAACAAAACAGAAATCAATGACAAAAATATTGCAAAACAATTAAACAATGAACTTACCAACTTTCAAAAACCAAAATCATGCAAAGTTAACCGACACACAACAAATATGTCAACAAATTACCTAATTAATCCATTCCTCTTTTCATCAATGAAATGTTAACATCTACCATCAAACAATTAAAACACTCACCCTCTCTTGGTCCAGACAATATATCTGTGATTTATTTAAAACACAGTGGACCATTAGCAACTTCATTTATCACTAACATCATAAACAGATCTATTACAACCAACTGCATACCCCAAATATGGAAAATTGCTATCACAATCCCCATACCAAATAAAGCTCCGATGATCAGCACATCTTACAGACCTATCTCACTCCTTTCACCCAAAACTTTCACCAAAACTATTGAAAGAGTGATCCTACCTTTTCTCCAAAAACATATGCCAACCCCACCTAATCAACAAGGATTGAAACCAAACCACTCAACTACAACAGCCCTACAAAACTTATCCCACGACATAACTGCTGGCTTCAACCAAACAACAGCATGTCATTGGAATCTTTGTTATAATTGTAATTAGCGGAAACTGTTATGGTTTCGAAGATATTGGAATCTTTTTGCGCAATTAAAAGTGAAGGCTTTAAAAGGTTGGTCTAGGGACGTGGTTTCTTCGGCGTTGATGTCTTCATCTTCATTGCCCGGGGGGTTAATGTGACCAAGAACCCATTGCATGATAATTTGGGAATTGAGCCGGTGGATTTGATTGGTGATATTAGACTTTCTGGTAGCCTACTTCAAGGCGGTAGTGAGGGATCAAATAAACATCGTCGGTAGAGCTGTCTTGATGCTTGCAGTTGAATGTTCAAGTGATAGCGGCTTGAAGTGTTTCTGTTTATTCCTCGTAGGAGCAAGTCTACCGTCTGCCTTTGATCTTAATAACATCAAGAATATTGGGATGAGCAGGATCGTGACCACCACAGGCGCCCTCTTTAGATGTGCCAGCAGAGACGGATCCGTCCGATTGAATAGTAATGTTAGAATTGTGAGATCTGGTGCAGTTTAGGGTGGCGTTGCGGAGAATATCTTTGGGAGAAGACTTGTTTAGGCTTACAGTACAGTATTGTTACTGATCTTAAGAAGTAACAGGCTTCAGTCTAAAATACGGTCTGTGATTTTGAATTGAACATCTATTGTTAAGATCTGACCAATCGGAAAAGGTTTTGATAGCTTGGTCACGCCAATTATTTGTTTGGTCTTCCCAATAGTTGCGATGTAGCGAGGATGATCTTTAGAAAGTTTTTTTCGAAGGCAATACTACAACGTTTTTTACTGGTGCTAACGTAGGATTTCAAGCCTGCTCCGTTTTAAGAGTTCCAATAGAAATGGTTTGAAATTGGCCAGTAATGATGCAGAGGACTTTATTTTGAAATCTATTTCATTCTATCATGTTTGACTTTGAGATCCAGGTTTGCCAGTTCGATGCACCGTAGTCCAGCCAGCTTCTGAATGAGTTCTTACTTCAGCCCCAGTTCATATTTTTAACACATTAGATAGTTCTGAGTCGCTTGTTTATACTTTCTTTGAGATTATCAATGTGTTTGTTAAAAGACAGGCTTCTATCTAAAGTGACACTTATGAATTTTGGCTCTTGGTTAGTAGGCATCCCTTTTCATTTAGATAAACCTTAGGTTTGACTTGGACTTCGCTGGTGTTTGACATGAAGGTAATTTTACTTATATTCGTATTCAGGATCATTTTCTTCTGGTTAAACACCGCTATATTATTGATGGCAATTTGAGTATTAGCGGTTGCAATAGGGACACAGCATAGATGACAAGTTTAACGTTGGAACACCTTTTTCAAACGTCAGCAGAAGTAATTTCTTCCAAACACGGTCATAAGCTTTGAAATAGTCCAACAAAGTAAGGATAGTTTTCTAAACGTTTTCTTTTTGATAGTTTGAACAATCCTGAGAATGTTGTCTTCACAGCTTTAATTTTTCTTGAAACCAGCCAGTTTGGAGGGAGGTGACCCAATTGTTTTCTTCAGCCAGATGATAGAGCCGATTGACGATAATGTGTTCAAGACATTTCACCACACAAAAGGTAACACTGATGATGGATCTGAAAGACGTCAGGTCACTGGGCGACTTGGCTGCTTCAACTAAAGAGCATTACGACAGACCTTGGTTTAAGGAGTCATTAACGATGTTCAAAATACTGGTTTGGCCGAGGGCTTTATGGAAAGAGGGTGGGATGTCATCTGCCCCGGCTGCACCATTTTTTCTCATTTGGTTGATGGTGGCATTACTTTCTAAGCTGAAATCGGGTTTTCCTTGGTTCTAACGCTTGATAGTATGAATTGCAGTGGATACGTACCCGAAAAAGATGAATCCGAGAAGGGCCGTGTAACCTTGGCGAGACATATTTGTGGAAGACCACCTGCCGCTTTGAGGCTGTATCCTTGTGAACTGCCGTTCATAAATTAGACAGACAGTCATTATTAGGTATGTATATATCAAGAAAATAGTATATTTAGTTTCTTAAGAAATTGTTATTTTGAAATTTTTGGGATCAAGATAATGTAGTATCTTAAGAAATAAGTGTTAAGAAATTATTACGTCAGTATCATTATTAAAATATACAGAAGTATTTATGAAGACGATACACTATTGGTCCGGAACACAGTTATCAAATTATATACCTATCTATATTTTAATATCTATGGTCCGGACCATAGACTATGTGTGGCTGATAATATATGTAAAGGTACTGGGAACCTGTCATGTAGGTTATAGGCTTGATATTCTTGTAAAAATGACATCTCGGAATTGTATTTTAGGCGATTTTGGTTTTCATATTGTTGGTTGAAAGTACAAAATACGGCCTCAGTATATCCTGTTTTAGGCGGTTTTGGTTATGTAATTGGCTAAAAGTACAAAGCAGAGGTGGATTCTGTTTTTTCGTAATTCGTTACAAATATGTTTTTTTAAATATCTCTGACGAGTGGGGGAAATGTCAAAAGATTATCCTACTAATCCTACTAAAATTTCCCTACTATTCAGTAAAATGTAATTGCGTAATTTAGTTATCAATTTGTTAGTTGAAACTAGCATAGATTTAGACTTTGTATAAATCTAATTGCGTTTTAAATAGTACACTTATCTTATTAGTAGACTGTGCCAAATGAAACTGTCCATCCTACCTTTTTCTTAAATCTCATAGTGATGTCCAGTTTCTGATGTAAGTATTCTCTTGGTCGGACCTCCTAAGGTCACAGGATTTCTTTGTACTACGACTAATGTTAGTATTTTGATCTTTTTAATATGGACACAAAGAAATGCTAAGTTTTTAAAGTAAATCTTTATATCACATAATTGTCACCAAATATCTATAAGTTTTTAGTCTTATTTTCTAAAACTATAATTTTAGCTTACACTGTCAATCAATAAGACGGTTGCTAATTGTCGGTCTATGAGACCAAACAATCATACGAATGGTCAAGTTACTTTAGTAACACAAGCAAATCCTCTACTACACATTTCTCAACGGTTAAACCGATTAGCTCCTAATGTTCCGCAGACTAGCAATCAAGTTTCAAATGCCTCAACATTACACCACTTGTTATCTAATCAAATTCCAGTGACTAGTGGTCCTCGATTAGGATTTCAAAATTCTACTGGTCATCAGTCAACCTATTCCTATCTCAATACTTCACAAATTCCCAATTCCTCTCAAACTATATTTCAAAATCCCAATGCTTCACCAAATACCTGCCAAAATCCTAGTGCTTCACCAAATACCTTCCAAAATCTCAGTGCTTCACCAAATACCTTCCAAAATTTCAGTGCTTCACAAAATATCTTCCAAAATCCTAGTGCTTCACCAAATACCTGCCAAAATCCCAGTGCTTCACAAAATACCTTCCGAAATCTCAGTGCTTCACAAAATACCTTCCAAAATCCCAGTGCTTCACAAAATACCTTCCAAAATCCTAGTGCTTCACCAAATACCTTCCAAAATCCCTATGCTTCACAAAATACCTTCCAAAATCCCTGTGCTTCACAAAATACCTTCCAAAATCTCAGTGCTTCACAAAATACCTTCCAAAATCTCAGTGCTTCACAAAATACCTTCCAAAATCCCAGTGCTTCACAAAATACCTTCCGAAATCTGAGTGCCTCGCAACATACCTTCCAAAATCACAATATTTCACAAACCACCTACCAAAATGCTAATGTATTAGAAAATGCTAATATTTTACTAAATAGATTTCAGCATCCTATTGCTTTGCAAAATACCTCCCAAAATTCCAATGTTTTATCAAATACCTTTCAAAATCCCAATATTTCACTGGATACGTTCCAAATTCCTAATGCTTCACAAAATACATACCAAAATCCTACTACTTCACAAAATCCTTTTCAAAACCCATATTCTTCACAAAATAGCATTACCTCTCAGACTACCCTTCAAAATCCTAATAATTCTCAAACGCAATATGAAGATTCAAGTGCTTATCAAAACTCAAGTTGCATACGACCTACGTATCATGATTCTAGAGCTTTTCAACCAATTAGTCTTCAATCAAATCATCAAATCGTTCGTTTTTCTCAATCAAACTATACTCCCGCAATAAACTATCAAACCGTCAATGTTCCTATTTTTTCCTCCGGTCTAAATAGTGCTCAACACGGAATGTCAATGGCAGTCGTCTCTAACCCATTATCTGGAACCTCACAGGTTGGTAAAAACTTTTTAATTAATTTTAATCCCGCTTTTGTTATTTATAAATTTATGATTGCGGTACAGATAAAAATCACTTAAATACATATAGAGATGGAAGTATACTTAATGCTTCGCGAACAGCATGGCGTGTTGTTATCACGGTTCTGGTGGCCGTGTTGTGGAGAACCAAGCGGACTTATTCTCCTTAGGTAGCCGTCGTATTGCAGGTGTTCTTTGGGCTAAGCCAATCCCACGATGTAGTCCATCCCGTTATCTTTACACCTTCTCGCCAGCTAGAAGTTGATATATATATAATTGTAATTACGTAAAACGGATTTGATTCAATTTGAATGTTTTTGACTAATCTATGGGATTTTTAGAATACAGTTATTTTTTATACAATTTAAGGAAACCATTTTTCGAAAGTGTTTCTTTAAATCTCAAGTACATGTTCATTGCCAAATATTGAAAACTTATTTTAAAATATTCATTTAGTGCGCCGTGGACTCTGCAGTCCTTGGGCAGATTTTAGTTAAGAATATTAAGGTATGGGGTCAATAGAAAATGTTTATTTTGTACATAAATATAATTTTTTTATCAAATTTTAGGATGAACCTACAATTTGCCCGTCCACAATTTCTAGTATTGTACCTAATTCTATTAGTAATAAAAGTAAACGTAAAGACAGCTCTAATTTGGATGTTTTGAGGATCCATGTTTCCAAATCAAAACGTTTGGATGAGAACAACAAACCCAGCCAAAAAAAAAGTTGCGGATACGAATATAATACCACACAACCAAATATCCTTTCACCTAAAACTACACAACAAACATTCCATTCCACTGGTTCTACACAAGTATCATATTCTACTTGTTCTACACAACGACCATCCCATTCTATTTGTTCCACACAGCAAGTATCCCATTCAACTTGTTCTACAAAACAACCATCTCATTCTACTGCTTCTGCACACCAAACATCCCGTTTTTCTGGCATTGACATCACAAAGCGGAAATCCTACCAGCCAGCGAGTTCCTTGGATTCAGTTATTGAGTCCGTAGTTTCAAACTATGCACCTGACATTCCTGAGCTTCTATTACCTACTTATCCTATTACAGATACAGTCAATCTAAATGTATCTAAAGTGAACGAAGCTCCTGTTGGAGTAATTTCTCCTTCTGATAATCAAGATCTTGTTTTAAGTGAATTCCGTGACGACATTTTAATTACTTCTGTGGAAACCAGCTCTAGAAACAGTACGAAAAATATTTTTGATAACTTTAGTAACATGTATGATTCTATTAAGTCAAAACCATCAGATCCCAAAGTGAACCAAAATGCTTTACCAAGTGCTACAACCCACAATATGCAGGATAAAAAGAAAAAAGAAAATACTAAATTGAAAGTGGTAGCAGTATCATCACAAAGACATAAATGTAGTCTCTGCTCTCGTGTTTTTTCACAAATACCACAACTTAAAGATCACATATGGCGTTGTCATCGACATAGTTGTCATCCAGGGAATAATAGATCAACTCCAGTAGAAGATAGAACAGCTTGTGATAATTCAGAACTCAGTTTTAATCAATGCGCAAGATGTTATGTGATTTTGGAAGAAGGAACAAATATTGTTGATCACATGGAAGATTGTTACGACGGTGAGTTTTACTATTTACTATTTTTTTTATTTCAAAGTGCAATACCTGTCATCGTTTTAATCCTTTGGTCACATTTAAAAAAATAAACTTGTGGTTACTAAACGTGAAAAGTGATTTACCTTCCCCTGCCAAAAAGATCATATTTATTGGGCGAATTCAAGTTGGGAGGTAACGCCGGTGTTTGTGTTATTGTTTATTTTTAGTAGAAACAAAAAGAGAGAAGTTGTTTCCCAATGAAGTTGAAATTTGGTACTAAGGCTGCTGTCTGCAATTATCCTTGTATGTTTGAAATTCCGGTCGTTCCAAATATATTTATCTTCAAATATTTAATTCTGGTAAAAATGTACACTAACACCAAAACCGATGTTGCAACAAACTTGAACTCACCTATTTGGCGATCAATTTGACTGAAATTTGGCACAAAAGCATCTTGTATTACTTTGTCAATAAATTTTAGTGTTTTTTTAAATAATAGAGCCTATAACATCATAAAGTTCAAAAATTGAATTTAGCCCCATATTGTTAAAATTTCTAGATAAAAATCACAAAAAATTCTATAGCCATTATAAAATATATACATCTAAATTCGCATTCTGAATCCTTTACGTATATTACTTCTTGGTCTGTGAGGGCCAACAAACTTGGGCAGTTCGCAAAAATCGTTTTTCTTGAAAGCTGATTTTTTTACTAGTCGTCCTCGCTATTTTTCGATTTTCTTTGGCAAAACTTTAATTATTTTGGGAATGGATTCTTTCTAGCTCAAAGTTGGCATATTTAAAGAATGAATTAGTTAGACATATGTTACGCATTACCTATTTTCGATTGGCCTTTCCAATAATTAATTCTTCAATTTTCATAACTGTACTTTGAGCTAGTAGGAACAGTTATAAAACAGATAAATTTTCTATTTTCAAAAAATCAATGTGTTTTTTTTCATTTTTAAAAGGTGGTATGTATTAATTATTTTCATTAATTAGTACGATATTTTTCTCTATATCATTTTTCTACTTTCGAAACAATTGAAATCGCGTATAAAATGTTGTGTAAATGACTCGAAACAATGAAATAAAAATTTTGTCAATACACACTAAAAGTCAGAATAGACTGCACTAGAATTCCTTTACTCACATTTCTATCGTATTCATCAACATTTTCAGGCGTGTTTGAGTTAAATTAAGCTTTTGGTGTGTATTATTATTAACCTTAACCTCTGGAAGTCACCTAAAAATGTTAACCTGAAAAAACGTATCATAAACTGTTTGGGCTGAAATTTGGTACACAGGTAGCTTGAAAAGATTAGTCGAGAAAATTGAACTTTGTCCGATTGACTACAAATTGATTGGTATAGACAAGGTCATAATTGTCTTTCGTTTGATATTTTTATAAGAAAAATATTAATTTTCGAATTTGATTGGATCTCAGATTGTATGCTGTTAAAAAATGCATATTTTCAAAATCTCTAATGTTAAGTGACGGTTTTTTTTAATAAAATGAGGTTGCTCTAAAAAGGACAAAACATTTTTTGCAAAAAATCAATTCTGAAGATAAAATTTATTACCGATGTATTTACAAAATATATATAGAGTTCCCGCGGATGGTCTTTAATTTTAGGGGCCCCTGGAATTTTTAATGTACCCCTGGAATTTTTATGACGCACTGTAATTTTGTTTATTATTTCTCAAATTTCATAAATCCATTAAATTAGCCATTAATTAGATCTAGTTCCGGTTTTATTGATATTCGTACATGCGGCTTGCACACTATCCACAATACCTTTCATGATGGACACATAAAAGTGATTGGAATCTTTCCAAGTCCTTTCCATAAAAATCCTACGCGTCGTGAAGATTTTACAGAATGACCAGGTAGGCTACTAGGATATTTGCCATTGTTAAACTTTTGATAAATAATATTTTCTTTACAGTGTTTTTCTATCTGTCATGTGTCAAACTCTCACATAGTCAAATTAGACTTAGTCTGTAGTTTATTTTCAGGAGCTTCTCAATTCCCCATGATGTACTGTTCTACAAAATGGGTGGAGAATATTCGAGTTGCAAAGCGATAAAAATTTTCTGTGAGCATATGTTGTTCAATTTGTTAAGCATCACAAGAAGCCACTACAAATTTCGTCTTTCCTTTATGTGGCTGACTGCATTACAGGCACATTTTTACTGGCTAAATTGGAAACTGTGTCTATAGCTGAAGATCTGCAACCATTTTTGCTATAGTAGCAATCAAATTCTCCCATGGTACCATTTGGCTGAAGATCTTTACACATTCTTATTCTTTCATTAATGTGGAGGTTAATTAATTTTTAAATTTCTCAGACTTTGGAGCACAGCATTTTATAGATTCAAATAATTTAGCAATCATGCAACAATCTATGTACTATGATACCAAAGACATAATGAGAAATATTCAAATCTGCATTAATGGCAATGTAACTGTTAATAGAGAACTTAATTTTTATGTGTGAAAGAAGTTATACGAACGATTATGGAATCGACAAACTTATAACTGCTGATTTAAGGATCCAGATATTTACGTTGATGGTTCTGTGATTGATATTGGCTTTGTTGCAACAATTGAAGCTCTACCAAAAGATGCAAAACCACTGTGTATTCTTCAATTTTGTGAAGGAGATGCTGAAGGCCATATTAATAAAAATAACTACATAATCCTTTATTAAATTGCATGTTTTGAGCAACTTTGTGTGGCTCAATCTTACTTTTTTAATTTAAAATTCACAAGCTTCACTTGAACTTTAATAGTCATGGTTGATGCAAGAAAGTTGGCTAGTTCAAAGTATGATGCTGTTGTTCGACAACTGAGTTTCTTCCTTGATTATGCCCAGGTGCGCGGATTGATAGAAGTTTTCTCTTCATTCCAAGTATTGTCTGAATTATGTGTTAACTCATTTTAGTTCAAACATTTAGCTCGCAATGAAGAATACACTAAACTGTGGTCTGTTGTTAATGTTAACACTTCATTGCTTTTGTCTCATGGCCAGGCCCAGGTGTAAACCAAGAGGCAATGTTTGTTAATATGCGTACTCTAGTTGCAAAAAGGCACGTAGTATATTACGTTTGGCAGGGTGGTGGCATTGAGAATGTTATGATTTCGCCTCAATTACGTGTAGCTGTCCCCAATTCCCGTGTAAAGTATCGTTTATTTTGGGAAGAACAAAAAAGGAGATGGTTACAAAGCAAGCGTCTGTGGGATTACGGATCTGTAGAAAAGAAATTTTAATTTAGAATGGGAAGTTAATGGTTTAAATTCAGTGCTAATCAACTGGCAATTAAGGCAGAAAATACCAAAGCTCTAAATTTCGTGATTGAATTTAATGTTACTCTAATCGAACAATTGTCCTATGAAATTGATTTAAAAACTGATGAATTACATTCTCTTTAAATGAACACTGTCCAGTTCGTCATTATTTCACAGATAATTTTCTTAATTGTTGCAGCATTCTGAAGTGAACTGTTTAATTCTACATATTCTTTATAGCACTTTAAACATGCATGTATAAATTTTGTGCATAAATATTTACCTCTTCTCACCAATTTTGTAAATAAGGAACATTTTTTAATAGGTATTATCAGTTTTGCTTTTCGCCCTGAAATTTTATGATTGGGGAATTAGTCGTGGAAAATTAATTTGAAAATGCGCGGGACCCAGTATATACTCAATATTAATTAATTCTACCTATTAATATTTGGCTTCAGGGTTGTTTTTTTTACCAAAGGTACATTTTGTCTGTCTGAGCCCGACTTTATTTCATTCTGAGGACCGTTGGGTGAGTTTTGGGGGATTTCAGACCTCCCGAGAATAATGTTTATTAAAAATTCCGTAATATCATTTCAGTTGATTAAGTTGTTTCCGAACATTTGCTTTGGGGTACGAGATTCAAAATTCCAAAATGCTTCTAAAATCCAAATAAATGTTGATCTAATTTGTGATCATACATATTATAGGCTATTTAAAATAATATATTTGATACTTAAATATCAAATAGTCATATGAATGACCCACAACTATTAACTATGTCTGTCACTATAAGAGAAATGTTTGAGGAGCAATCCTCTTTAGTAATGTCCGTTACTATATGTGTGGAACATTTGTGTTTGAGGAGCAATCCTCAACTATTAACTGACTATGCTCGCCACTTTATACCTCGGGAACATTGTGTTTCACGCTACTTTGAGTAGTCATCCTCAACCATTAACTGGCTAATTAATGTCGCTCGTATCTTGATAATTCACCGGGCAATAAAAGCTTGAACGATCACCAAGCGAATTAGGGACCGTCTCTATCATCACATGTAAAAGTTGCATGGAGAAATATGACGGCAGCATGACTAATGATGTCAGCAATTGTTTGAAAGCAAAGTCACTAGGTTCTGTCTAAATACACAAACCATATGTGAATCAAATTTAGCTTTTTCTCGACATTTACAGGGCGGGTCGCTCCAAGCGGCCATATACGGTAAAAAAAATCGACATTCTTCGCCTCGTCCATGACCCCCTTTTCATTATACGTAAAATACACCAACCTCTCTGTTATCCATGTGGGGCATTTCAGCAAAAGGTGTTCAGCAGATTCTTCCACATCTTCGTACTTCGGGCATAAGGTGCTGACTGCTTTTCCTATTTTATGTAGGTATTTTTGGAGTAGCAGGCATTTACCGGTTCTTATCTGGTTCACAGTCACCTTTTTTTCTAGGTAGTACCATACTCTTTAGCCTTTTGCCGTGACAGAACTTCCGGTGCCAGGACTTTCTTGCTTCTTTGGTTTTGTTCTGGTCTCTTCTTATTTTTTGGATTCCAGAAACCACATCTATTGGCACTCTCGTCTGGTCTTCGGTTTTCCTTTTTGGTACATTATCCGCCATCTCATTTCCTTCAATTCCGCAGTCAACCGGCCAGGTCTTGAAGGTATCGCTTTCTGATAAGTCTCTATTCTTCTCATCCAGCTTTTCGAGTTTTTCTAGCGCCGACTGGCTGTCTGTCATTATTCTCACTCTGAGTGCTGTGGCGGTCTTTTCCATATATTAGCTTCGTCGCCGCTGTTCAACACTGTCATCTCGGCTCTGCAGCTAGATGTGTACCTTCCCGCTGCTACTGCCACTTTCTCAGTCGTTCCGTCCAGCCACTTACTCACCACACGCCCTCCTCCGTTCTCTGTGCCTCCCACTGCGATCCGTTTGAGTACGCTTCCGTGTCCACAGTTTTTAGACCTTGTATTATCTTGCTACTTCGCTCTTTCTCTTAATGGGTCTTCTTCTCCACAGACTTGCACATCTGTAGATGCACTAATGTGGATCGAATTTCCTCTCACTCACGGTGGCTTCTCCATTCCTCTCGCTCTACCTTTGGCCCACCATTTAAATTTGCTCTCTCCGCTTCATTTTCCCCTGTCTTTCTCCAGCAGATCGTTGTTTTGAGTCTTATTTCCACTTCGTTCTTCGCCACCAGTCCTAAGAGATCGTCTTCCTCTTCATTACTCGAAGAGTTTACACGCTTTCACTACTCTGCTCTTGATGGTCTCCAAATTCGATTCAACCACGACTTCTTCCGATTATGTGCCCTGACAGCACCCTGTGATGATTCGCGCAGCTCTATTTTGGACTACTTTTAACTGGCTCATCGCTGTCTTGAATGCCACTTCCATCCATGCTCCTATACGTCACATACGTCAAGAACACTGTTCGTAGCGTCTGCTCTCTTGCTCCCCAGTTCCTCCCCCCACAGAGCTCGCAGTAGTCGAATCCTTGATCTAATCTTCTACTTAACTCTCTCAACGTGTTCTCCGAAATGTAGCAGCCTGTCCAGTGTGACTTCAACGAACGAGACCACCTTACCTGTATTGATTGGCTCTTTCGTTCTATGCTGATTTGCACTTATTTGTTCAATTCATTCGCCCAGGTCGTAAAAAGAGCATTCTCTCAGACTTTTTTACCGCAAGCTTTTGCTTCCAAGCCTTCGTCCACCTCATTAGTGCTTCTGCTGTACATCTTGTCCCCGCTTCAGTCCTTCCTCGATTTTTGATGGGAGCAGGTATAGCTAAGTCGTCGGAGAATAGATACTTGTCTATGGCTCCTGGCATGTTGTCCATATCCGCCATCCAGATTAGAAATAGTGTAGGTGATAGCACACTGCCCTTGGGCAGTCCTTCCTCAAAGTGTCTATATTTGTTGACGCTGTTGTTAATCCGAACCCTTGCCAACCTATCAAAGAGTAAACTCTTCGTCCATTGTATCATGCAGTGTAGAATTTCTGCTCTGTACATTTTAAATAAAAGCCCCTCCTTCTATACCCTGTCATATGCCCGGCTGATATTATACAAAGTGAGGATGGTCCTTTTTACCGGTTTCGAGATAATCCACCCATCTTGCACTTATTGTATGAGCCTTCCAACTTGATCCTCTGTGGCTCTGTTTGTTCGGAAACCTGCCTGTGTGTTCTGTATGATGTTATTCTCTTCCATCAGATAATACAGTCTTGTTCTCACCATTCTTTTCATCAGTTTAGCCACATGGCTAGTGAGACTATTATTTGGCCGATAGCTTCCAGCTGTGTTAAGATGATCGTCGCCTTTCTCCACCCTATCGGTGTCTTTGCTGTGACCTAGGATTTGTTAATATTATACAGAAACACGTGGATTCCATCGCTCCTGGGCTTTTCCGTTTTGCATCTTTCGCATGGCGCTCGCTAGCTCGCTCAATTGGTAATGTTGACCTCCACAACATTTGCCCTTTTCTTCATGTAGCCATCTTTCCTTCCTGGTCTCCTTGTCACTGCATACTCTGACAAAAGCCCTTGCCTTATCCTTATCGTGTTTGAGAACTCTGTATTTTTGTTGTTGTTGATACAGATGGTGGTTTTATGGTTATAACAGCTCCTTTAGTCTTGGGTGATGGTCTCCCATCCATACTTTTCATAACTCCTCTCCATGGTTTTGTCGTGTCTGTCTGACTATCGAATTATTGAACCACGAACTCATTACAAGCCTCCTCTTTTGCTGTGTCCATGATCTGTTCTGCCTTCTTACTCGCCTCAACTCATTTTGCCTTCTGTTCACTACTCTCATGTGCTACTTCAGCGGTTTTCTGTCTGGCTTTGACAGCCTCTTCTACTTGATCATTCCAGAAAGGTGCTAGGTCTTTCCTGCCTCCTTTACGGATGTGTTTACCCAATGCTTTCTTGACTATGTCCTCAAACATCCGCCTGACTTTGTTCAAGTCGTCTACCTCGTCCACAACCTCCACTTCCGAGCTCTCTCCCACTCTCTCTCTCTCTCTCTCTGAACTTACCACAATCTACCTTCTTAAAACTTCACTTAGTCTTTGGTCTGTTGTTTTCTTCGTTCTTAAATCCCCTCACCATCGTGATGATGGGAAAATAGTCACTTCCTCCTCCACAGTTCTCCAATTCATATCTGCTGCAAGGTCATTAGATACCAGGGTTATATCCGAGCGCTTTGGGTTCCCATACTTCGGCCTATATGAGTGGACCAATGTTAGAAAGCCTTTGTAAAAAATAGTTTGAAAAGTTTGACCATTGACCTTGACCTATAATTCAAGTGTGGTTTCTATAAATTTAGATTCGCTTTAGTCCATTAATGATAAGCACGTATTTTTTATTGTTTTTATTTTAAGTTTGGAAATAACAAAAGAAGTTTGACCTTTAAAATCTTCTACCCTGATATCTATGCCAAATTTGGTTCTTTGGGTCCACAGGTAACAATCATTGCTATAAAACCCCACTAAAACCGTTATAGCAGACCACTGACTTTAGCCCCTGTCCGTACAGAACTTCCTGTTGGTATTATTTTCATAAACATAATGCTTTCTATATCATTTCCTGATCTTTCGACTTCTACGCTTGTATTTTAGTCAATTATAGGGATCAAAATTTCTATTAAATCTCCTCAAATAGGAGATTTTTACCTAGACCAAGAAAGAGATTTATTCTAAGATATTTAAACTAAGTTAATAACCAATATTTTCCCCCTTTCGTCTATAATAAAATTAGTTACAGTATTACTATAAGTAGCTTGCGATATATTATTTAATGTAGATAAATTTTGCACAAATAATTTGACTATCCTATCGAGAACAAAAAAATAAATAAAATTAGGTAAAATAATTTAAAAAATCATACAAATTAAATTTTGATATAGATACTATAAAAGAATGTAGAATCAAAAAACATCTAAAATTATATTTAAACAATAGTAGAAAGATCATAAATTAGATTGCCAAAATCATAGAGAAATAAAGATCAAAGAATAAAAATATAAAGCTCCACAAGTATCGATTTCAGAAACAATTATAGAAGTTAATGCCCGTTGGTTGTAAAGTTTTCATAGAGATCTTCGTAGAAGTCATAGTCTTGTCTGCTGTCAAGAATAGTATAATTGTTGATCTTGAATATTATGACTAGAAAGGTTAAAGTGATGGCTGTTTATCATGTTTGGTGTTAATATTCAAACCTTGGGAGTCTGAATGATCGTTTATGTGTTCATAAGACTGACATTAAAATTAACACCAAATATGTAAAAAGAGCCATCCATTACGATTCTTGACAGCAACAAATCCTGGACCCCACAAGACTGTGACTTCCACGAAGATCTGTATATTAGCAAATTGAAAACTTTACAACTAACGGGTATTTACAATACACGTGGTGATTTAGCAAAATATTTCTAGAATTGTTTCTCAAATCTATATTTCCTCACCCTTTTATTTCTGAACTTTCTAGTTTATCTTCTACTACTGTTTAACTATAAATTCAGTTGTTTTTGATCTATTTTTTATAGTTTATAATTTAATTTGTATGATTCTGTTTTGATAGTTTTACTTAATTATATTTATTCTATAATCTTGTCGGTATCTATTATTTTACTGAAACAAAAAGTATTTTACTTATCAAATTTTACGTGTCATATCGCAAAACACTTAAAAATAAATAAACATATTGAGTAGCTACGAAATATATTTTATAAAATATAGTTAAAAATAGTTTCTTTATTTTAATACGGTTGGATTGCCTTGTCTAATTTTGTCGATTATATCTCAGGTGTGCCGTCATATCATGTAATTAGTCAATACGTGTAATGCCTGAAAATCAGTTATTTAGTGAAATAGCATTAGGGTTAGTTTTTCTTTGTAGTAGATCTATGTAGATGTCTACTAAAATAATAAAACAATGGGTTTCGTTTTTATTATTTTAGTAGACATCTAGATCTACTATACAAACAAAAATAACCCTAATGCTATTTCACCAATTGTCTGGTTTTCAGGCATTACGCGTAATGACTAATTACATGATATGACGGCACACCTGAGATATAGTTTCTGTAGTTTTATTATTTTTAAATTATAGATTCATTTTCTGACAACGAAGGGCCAGTAATCGAATTGAGTTTATTGCCGAGTACAACTCGATTAGTTGAACCAAGGTTAAACGATGATTTTGATCCTCCGCCTTGTCCCTTATGCCCGACACCCGCTTGGAAAACATGGGACGATTTCACTAATCACTCAAAATACATACATTTATTAGATCCAGATTTATTGTTGCAGTTGTCAGCTGTTTAAATAAATTTCACATATCGTGTTTTTAATTTAACTATGTATGTACATAAATCTTTTTAGACACCTCTGTTTTACAAAATAGCATTTTAATATGTATATTCTATAAGGTAAACCTACTGCAGATATTATTATAGTTCTATTTGAGATTTAGTCTTAAGAAAAAGTCAACCAAGGTTGGTACCATATCCTACAAACAGTGTATTGTAACACTGGTTTATGTTGTCCATGATATTTAGCATCTTGAGCTATGTACTTTTCAAACAGTACATAGTGTGTAATTTTGGAAGCCTTATTTTTGAAAATCTATGAAATCAAACATACTGAAAAAATGCATTTGGATTTAAAAGGACAAATAAATTTGTTGCTAAAACCTTAGTTTATTACAATATTTGTCGTATATTAACCTGGTGATTCACAAATTAAACTCTAACAAGTTAGACTATGTGAAATGCATTTTGGTTATACCTCTTGATGTTTTCGTTATTGTTATTTTGCTGCATTTATTATTTCTTTCATGCCTTATTTGAAGTTGTTTATAATTGGTTGACATTCGTTTTGCAATCTGTTTAGGCCACTGGTGACGGGATGGGGTGGGGATGGGGGTCAAATAAAATGAAAGTTTTCTAAAAATATTAACTATACATATATGGATTTTTAGTTGATTTTTGATAAAATAACTAAAAGGCATGCAATCTGAGATTTATTTAGAATTTAAAAAGCTATTATAAATTTACATGATGGTCCATAGAAGGTTTAATCCATATATTTTAGCTGAATGTTTTGAACTATTTTTATTATTGCGTTAATAAAAGATCACTATTTCAATAATAAACCATGTTTAAGCTATTTTTTAGATATCAGTTTCTAAACAGTTATTATTATTATATCTGTAATTTGTTGATTTGTAAACTAACTTGATATATACCTTTTGGTCAAAAAAGCTACTTTTAACTTTTCTATTAGTCAAATGCTTTTCATGAAATTGAGTATCCAAGCATCAAATTCTTTAATAAATAGTTTTGGTCCGCAACCATTATGTGAATCTGTAAAATATTAATTAAAAAATAAATTAATACACTGTATCTTGGAGATATACGGAAACTCTATAAAATAACTGAAAAAATATAATTAATTTTCCCTTTATTTGAATTTAAGGAATGCATCAATACACATTTGCATAGTTGAAAATTTTATAAAAAGTGTTAAACCGAAAATGTGTAGATAGTTTCTGTGCTATTATAAATTGTCATATGATATAGATTACTGCAAAAATTAGTACAAGCAGGTTTTATTTTATCTGTAGGTATTGCTTTCAGTGATCACAGGGGGTGAGTTTTACCTCCACCCTGACGAAAATAGGAAACGGCTCGAAAACGCTTTAATCGTTGGAATAAAATTTGGTAACATGGATAGCGGTACCAAAATCACGGATCATCCATCATTTGTAAGGCAAGATGCCATTATCCTGGCCCAATTAAGGACGGGCCACTGCCCCTCCTAAGAAGCTACAAACACCGAATCGGGAAGGACGCATCTCATATTGGCAGGAAGCAGAAGAGGACACCAAACACCTACTAATTGACTGCCCACGCTGTGAAGCAATATGCCAAATGTCTAGCACACCGACGATCAACACAGCGTTCTTGTACAACAACAACAAAATGCTTACAATTCCTTCGGAGGACCGGCCAGCGTATATGGCAGAGGATTTTGTCGAACCGCGGCGGAAGATCAACAAATCAACCTACTTTATATGCTACTTATTAAAGTAGAATTAAAATATGCACTGATAGAATGTATGATGAAAGTGCACTCTATTTTGCCTTGCACGGTAGCTTAAGTGTTTTATACCAAGTTAATGAGTTTTACCAAAAGAAAATATTTGTAAAGCGCATGGCAAAAGACAGTTCGTCGCTGTTCACTTTTTTTCTAGGTAAACGATGTTTGGGGTGCATTTTGCACCCAAACCTATTCCATTGGAATTCATTGCAATTAAAGAAGCAATAGGTTCTGTTCTGGTATAGTAAGTACTCTATTAGCTACTACACAACGTTTCTTAGAAAGCATAAA
>JAUYWI010040452.1:0-18201 GCA_034780595.1 Parotoplana pacifica
TCGGTAGGGGGTAGGCGTCGAGGTCAGTATAAAGATTTATCGTTTGACTGTAATCAATGCATAATCTTTTTTTGTGATGATTCATTTCGTCTTTCGCAATGACAACTTGAGCTCGCCACGGTGACATACTAGGCTCAATGATCCCCTCAGATAAAAGTTTAGTTTAACTAATGGCTCACAAATTTGAGTGGATAGGTCGCTAGTTAGACTTACAACGAATATAGCTATTCTTTGCAAGTCTAACTAGCAACCTATTAACTTTAATGAATATTTAAAAAACCGGCCAAATTTTATTTCTTAACTGATTCCACCATTGGTCTCTAATACCTATTTCCCCTTCAATTTTATTAAATCCTTCAACAAATGTTGTCAACATGATTGAAAACCAACGATTGATCATTGAGAAAATCATGGAACACAGACGTCCACTATACCTGTGTTTTATTGACTTTACCAAATCTTTTGATACTGTCCAATATAAAAAAATGCGTTGGATGAGATGAATTTTCCCACACACATGATTGAACTCCTGTCTGTAATCACTGTACAGCAACCGTACGAATTGGATGTGGTGACAGCGAATGGTTCGGCATTGGACAAGCTGTGCGTCAAGGTGTATTGGTTCCCACTATCTGTTCTGACATACAGAAAAGATTATGAGGAACGCACTGAATGGTTTTGATAGTGGTGAGATAGTTGGTCGGAAGCTATTTAGTTAATAACCTCCGTTATGCTGATGATACGACTAAAAATGCAAGAACTTGTTGATAGGGTTGTAGATGCAAGCAAAGAAGCTGGACTGTTCCTGAATGTTAAGAAGACAAAGATGATGGTGTAAAGATCATGATGTAAATAATGTTGTAACAGTTGGCGGAGAACCCATTGACATTGTCGACTCATTCAATTTCCTGGGACCTATAATAATGAATTAAGGTGGTCGTGCAAAAGAAGTAAAAGTCAGGCTGGCAATGACACGGAAAGCATGGTCGAGGTTTGTGGCATCTTTGGCGAGTGTGTCAACGGCTTCATTCCTAGCAACTCCTGCGTGACCAGATAAGATGTATTTCAAAAAGTCTGCCTAGGGTGCATAGGCATTGGCGGAGCTTGAGAAGAAGTTTGCTGGTTCCTTTTGTGCTGGGAGTACCGAGGGTTTGAATGAAAGATCGACTGTCAGTAAAGAACTCTATCCTATGGGTTGTACCTTCGGTGCTAGTGATCCTCTGGGGACGTGCTATGGATGTAGTTTGCGGCGATATATATTGCCATGGTTTCGGCACTGAGAGAGGAGCCAAGGTCGTCAGCAGCTGCTTTGATGTTTTCTGTGGGTACTGTCTTTCCAGTAAATGATAGCACCGGCTCTTGCCTTGCTACCATGTTCTTTAGCATTACAGTCATTCCAGGCTTCAATAGTAAGCGTGGGGAGTTTCTCGCCTCTGCATTGGCTGTTCTGTGAATGGCCCAAGCTTCAAGGTAGATATGAAGGGTTGCAGTATACAAGGTGGATCAGATGTGATGGGCATTGGCTCTCTAGGGAGGTTGTCGATAGAATCATCCTTGGCTGTTGGCTTTCACGCCATGTGTATATTGATTTAAGTCGCTGGCTGATTGGAGCTTACTCAGTTCCTTGTCGGAATGGTTGTTCACGCGAAAGCTTTCTCTTTAAGGGCGGCTGCTAGTTGTTTGCCGCGAATCTTGATAGGGATATGTCTGCTTCGTTGAGTAGGGCGTCACGAGGGGTTGATTTCGTTCAGCCTGCGATCACTCGTCTCTGGCAGCAGCACTTTGGATTCGTTCGAGAGAATCGATGGAAGATTGACCAAGCGAGGGCATCCAAGCTCCACCGGCATATTCTAAGCTAGAATGTAGGTGAGGTAAAGACTTCTTAAGGTGCTACGATCCCATGTGATTCTCCTGAGAGGGGGTGCAGTTGTTTTAGATCGGGCTGCTGCAACCTTCTTGTAGACATGGTTGGTAAAGTTGAGTCAATTTGTCAGATGTGACATCAATGAAACAAGGGTTCTTTGTCGCAGAGATTTGAGTGTCGTTGATGGATACATTTGGCTCGACTGGCGTCTCCAGGGTTGGAGCTAATGGCATTAGCTGCTTTTTGAGTGTTTTGTTGCGCCTCTTGGAGGTAATAACCAGAGGCCAGGATAGCAAGGTCATCTGCGAAGAGCGACACAATGATTCACGGGATTTAGTTTAGATCAGTTGCATGGTCGTTAATATAGGTGATGAAAAAGAGATGAGAGACTAGAGCCTTGGGCAGACCTTCGCAGAACAGTTTGTAGTTACTGGGAATGTTATTGATTAGAACCAGGTAGTGTTTTCCTGAGAGAAAGTTGGCTACCCAGTTGATTGCGCAGTTTTCGACGTTCATGCGTTGAAGTTTGTGGCAGAGGAATTTTCGCCAGACATGGTCAAAGGCTCGACTAAAGTCGAAAAGCATAAGTTCCACAGGTCACTCGGAAACCAGCTTGGTCTTGGTTCCATTGGTTCTTATCTTCCAGGTGATGTCGGGAGTCTGTTTGCGATCATTCGCTCTGTAATTTTAGAAATGCAGGACATGAGAGCAATAGGCTTGTAACTGCCGATTTTATCAAGCGGTTTGTCTTTCTTAGCAAAGGGAACGATGTTGCCCAACTTCCAAGCATTGAGAATTGTGGATGTTTGCCAAGCTGGACTTGATGGTGTCCAGTAGGCATTTGATAGCTGTCAGGCCAAGGTTCTTTGAAACAAGTACCTATTGAGTATGTGCAAAGCGGATTTTTACTAATGAATTATAAACCTGAATATTTTTGTTTTTATGCATATTGATGATGACGGCATGCTCATTGCTGAGCTTCGGCCGTCCGATTTAAATTGATCCGCCAAAATTTGCGATCCTTTGTTGTAGAGTTGACTAAATCGATCGTCAGTCCAGACCTATTTCTGATGTTGTCAAGATACTGGGTCTTCGGTTTACCTCTTCGACGTCGACCTTCCATTTTGCCTTACAGAATTTCTCTAGTGAGGTTGCAATCCCCTTCTCTACATTGGTGTCCATACAAGGATAGTTTTCTTTTTCAAATGTGTTTTAACAGGAGGGGGATGTTCTTAACTGTTCAAAGATGTTAGTATTTGTTCGGTGCTCGTTGTAGCTGATTCTCGGAATCCTTCTTCAAATCTACATTTCTGCTTCATTAATAAGCCTTTCCTCAGCCAGGTTTAAGGCCCATCCTTTTGCACCATAGGAGCTGATTGGCCAAGATCAGGGCTCTCACTAATCTCACTTTTAACTGATCCCCTGGTGAAACTGTTGACAGTGATAACATTATTGACTTTATTAAGCACACTAATGACCTGTGGAGGCCTCTTCGTTCGAACCCCATTCATCTGGATGCTCTTTTGTGGCAATGGAACAACGCAAGACCTAATTCTTCTGGAGTTGTAAAGGACTATCTTGTGAAAAGAAAGATGACTACTGCTTTCAAAGTCCCTATAGCCCCGGCCTAAATGTTTGTGACAGATTTGTGTTCAATTAGTTGAAATCCGATTTTGCAAATCCGAAACGGCCGCGTTGCAATAGGCCAGGGAACTATCAGAGAATGCCATGAAAAAGGAAGTCCAAAATCTTGTGGACTACTGCCATATGGTTATTGACTAAGCTGGACAATATGTTACTAAATAAACTTATACTTGTTGTTGTAATTATACTTCTTATATAAATAATCTTACATTCTCAATATTTATGGAACACCCAAAGTATGTATATACTCTCAGTTCTTTAAAAAAAGCTATTGGTTGCTAAATTAAATTTTATTTCATAACATTTAGATTTTGTAATAATCATAAAACTATACCTATCATCTATCCTTTAGAAAGATAGCTAACTTCAGAGTGAGATAGGTAGGTACCTACCTGATGCTATCCCTAAAGTAGGTAATTTACTTTCAGCCATGCCCATAATTTTGGCCCAGACCCTTTTAATCAATTCTTTATGCCCCCAAAAGCTTCAATGTTTTTTAAAAGTTCGTCTAGGATGAGAAAACTTAAGTGTCATGGACGTGACATAAGCACTTTTATTACATGTCATAATTTACTCGTTTATCCAAATGTCTATGATTTAGGGTATTGCTTTTAATTGATGTTATAAGCATTTAAAAAATGGCGTGGTTCTCCATTTACAGGAAATGGGATACTATTATTTTTGTCAAATTATATGCATATTATTTGTGTAAGAAGGATTTAATCAATTTTAATAGAAATAACAAACATAATTATTTTTGTGAAAGAAACTACTTCTCGTAAACGAATAAGCGCACCAAATTTATCAAATGCTCTTACCATCCAAAGAAGACAATACTCTAAATTTAAACCAATTATATAAACAAGTAAATTATGAGATAGAAATTTAACATTAGTAGTCTCTGATTATGACATTTTTGAAAGGTTACAAAAGTGCTAAATGATATCTGCGTGACACGTGCTCCGTTAGACCAAAGCTTTGGGCTGATTAAAAGAAATCTTCCCAAATTAAAAATCAGGCAAAAAATGATACCTAAACAAAATTTTACAAAACTTCTAAACAGAAATTGTCGATTAGTCACTTATGATTTATGTAATTATCTTTGGCATCACAGATAGGTATATTTTGTTTTATAAAACAACTTCTTCCACATTAATGTTTGTTTTATTTGTTTTTAACTCAAACATGGAACCAGAAGAGTGTATATTATTATTAATGCTGGTGGCTGAAAATAGTTTATGAGTAGGTGAACCTTCATTAAGACTTGTTTGAGCATTGAACGGTGGTTGGTGAACAGGAACAGAATTTGAAACTTGATTTTCAACTCCAATAATAGTGTTCGATGATTTAAACCGATAATACTGAACATAATAAGTACCACCATTCCAAATAACAATTAGCATCTTTAAAAGTAAAGAAACATATATTTTTATGTAAGTATAAATAAAGAAAACAATTAATATTACATAAAAATATTATACTTATGTTATTTGTAGTTCTAATTAATCCTTTGTTAATATTCCATTTTTACATAGTTATGACTCCCCTCCCAAGAAAATCATACTTCACGTGGATTCATCGGACTGAAAGTTGGTACATATTATCTTACAACCAAATTTGGACTAAATTTAATTTGTGGTTCTGCATACACCTATGTATATAGCATTTATAAAAAATGGTCAACAAATTTTTTGACATAAAAATCTCATAACTTTTGTGTGTCATATATGTATGTAATTTTATGAAATATTATACAGCATCTTTTATGCCCATTAGAAAAACGATTTCCTTTGGCTCTCAGGTGGTTTTCTGGTAGCCATATAATTCAGTAAAACAAAAACAAATTGTAATTTATCATAAATTAAATTTGAGATTTATCAATAGTTATCTAGGTCATTAGATACAGATATTAGATACATACAGTATTAAATTATCTATGTGGATTTTAAATCATAATTTATTTAAAGTCAATGTATTTTATGATTTTTTCTAAAGTTAAACAGAAGAGTGTTGCAATTTTAAAAAATTATCACAAAATTAAAAATCGATTTTCCTTTAGTTGAATAATGAAGAAATTCTAACATATTGACGTATCTCGAGTAATACATTATGATGTTAAAAAAATCAATTATTTATCATTTTCCAGATTGAAATTTACGTTTCACGTACTAACAGAATTTTAGTGAAAACGGTTCTTACAACCAGTGTTATAGAATTAAGAAGTTAAAATCAACCTTTCTTTCGTTTCTAGTAAAAAATATTGAAAATCAAAATACGACAGTTTTATATATCTATGACCCAAATTTCAGCCATATATGTATGTGTGTGATTTCGACTTCAGGATTGATCTTTTAAGAAAATAGAATTTTGAGATCGCAACCAGGTTTCATGACCTTCGATCGGGGTATGAAACAGTTTTATGCGAAATACTGCGGCCTTTCAACATATACATCCTTATCTGATTCTTTATGACAGGAAAATATCTGCTTTTTAGTTAACTCTTTCATGTGTCAGAGAGATTAAAAACCTACAAACTTTGTTTAAACGATATGTATGGTTGTTTTTGTCAGTATCATTAACAAAGTAAAACTTGCCAAAGGAAAAAACGTATTATTAAGTTCAAAACTTACTTGTAAAATAAGGACAATACAATGCGTTATGAAGTAAGAATAAAACAGATACGAAGTTATTATTAATAGTGAACATATACAAAATACCGCTCCATGAACTAGAATTAACTGGATTCTAAAAGTAAAAGTAATAAATACTAAGTACCGTATAAAATATATGGCAAAATGGACCTACATATAATGCACTATGATTTACTATAATGCACCATGAACTTAATATAATAAACTTTAGGTATACGGGAAAGGGTAGTGAGGGAAAGAAATAGGGAAGGAGAGAGGTTTAATTTTTAAAAAATTACATTTTTGTGGAATTTTATGCCAATATTTTTAAAATGTTCTAAGAAAAACTAAAAAAAACTATCTACTATTATATTGGATTCATAATGAAAACTCGTAATTATTAAAAACTCGCACCCAAAAATGTATTCATAAAATCGTAATTAAATTTTCTAACCCTAACCCACCAGTAAAATACGATTTTTTTAATTTTAAAATGTTTTAGCCTATCATATTGTTTATGAGAAATAATAAATTTATTAAAAAACATCTTACTTTTGTGACAATTTCCCAAAACAAGTTTTTATAGGAGAATGTTTACCACCAAGATAAGAATAACTATCAAAATAGATATTTGTGTCTGGGTTTATAATTATGCGTATTATTATAGAATAAACAACCTGAAAAATTTAAATAAGTAGATAATTCGATACTTAAAATACCTATGAAATTTAAAACAACTTTATTAAAATAAAAATAGAGAAATATACATATAGTTTACTCAAAGTTTGCATAAAAATATCGAAATTACAAAACTTACCCAATGGAAAAATAAAAACGCAATAGGAATTCCTACAAGGAATTCTAGTTTGGCTCCAGGTGAAAATGAACCAAGTGGTTCTCGAAATGTAGTAGCATTATTGAATTCTCTATACCAACCTTTTGATACATCCGCAGCAAACCATCTGTAGCTAAAAATTAAATTTTGATAGGATTACATAGATGTAAATATACAGTATGATATATATTTTATGCATTTTAATTAAAATAAAAACTATTTTATTGTACATACTTATGTATGTATTCATATAAATGAAAAAAATATATTTCATATTATTGACAAGATGAGTATAAAACAAATTAATAATAGAAATAGTTTATTTTTAAAATTATCAAATTGTTGCTGCACATTATCCTTATAACAAAAAAAGAACACATAATTCTGTTTCACATATTTATACATACATTCATAAGAAAATGCACTACTCACCAAAAAGAAATTAAGGGCGGAAGGTGATGTATAAAAACGGAAGTAACTTTTTCTAAATTATGAAAAGCAAGCGTATTTCGAAATGGTATTATAGCATAAAGTACAGGACCATTACTAATGCCAAAATGTACTTGAAGAGCCTCATTTGAGGCAGGAAATGCCCTAAAAATTATATATAGAAACATGCTGAAACAAAACACACTACAAACATTAAAAAAATAGTTATAAATAGTTATAAAAATAGTATTAAATAACTATTTGTCAAAGTTAAACTATATTTACTTTAACTTCGCCACTGGATCCATATGAACCTAGTGTGTGACAAAATCAAGCAATTAGGGTACAGGAATCTACCACTGCCTAGAGAAGGTGCCGGATCCAAGCCCGGATAAAGGAGAAGGATTAGCGTCAGGAAGGCCATCCGATCGTAGAAAAACACTGCCACAATTGTATCTATCTATGCTGTCAATAGATATTTCGGAACAACAAGCTAGGGCGTTCCCTGCAAGCGACACGGCACTGGCCCCTCCCAACTGGTCTGACAAATGACCAAGGCTAAAGAAGCTATCCAATCATAATTCAGTCAACAAATTGCGTTATGCCACTTGGAACATTGGTCCTTGACAGATAATCAGCTGAAGTAGCTGAAACCTTTTTGAGGCAGTCAGTGAACATAGCATGTATTCAAGAGGTTATATGGAAAGGAGCAAAGTCTAAACAGATTGCCCAAAGTTACAAATTGTTCTACAATGGTGAATCCTCAATCAGAAACAGAGTTGGCATCATCATCAATAACATGCTTGAGAGTGTTATTGTTGTGAAAAAGACAAAATAGAATGTCATAGAGTGAAGAAATTAGCTAAGAAAGGGGTAGCAAATTAAGTTAAAAGCAACAGAGAATCTGAAGGACAAAAGGAGATTTATAAGATTGCCAAGTCAAAAAAGCTAAAAAGTAATGACAACTACGAAAGCGCATTTGTAAGAACGAAGAAGGTATCATTCTAACTCCGGAGTAAGACAACATAGCAAGATGGGCAGAATGCTTTGAATAAACTCTTTAATGAGAAAAGAGTTTTCTCCAAACACCTAATAAGTGGTGAAGCAACAGCTGGACCTACCAACCAGATCACAGCAATAGACAAAACGTAAAATGGTAAAAACGTGGAGCCAGCTGAAATCCCCATTGAGGCCTTGAAAAGTATTTAAGGTTTAGGCATCAATCTTTTCACATATACCTTCAATGATATAGTGGCTATAAGTCATCATCCAGAGGATTGGAGGAAGAGCATCATCATTATCACTATTTTTAAGAACAAAGGAGAGCACAGAGAATGCAGCATTACATAGGTGTATTGGCTAATAATACTGTACTTATGAAACACACATTTGAAAATATTGCAAATGTTTTAATTCTAAAAATCACCTAAGGATAGAAATTTAAATAAGTTACATTTATATCTACACGTCCATAAGTATAGAAGATTTGGTTCCAGCCTACAGGTTCAAAAGATAGTTGAACAGCAACTGACAGGTTTAATATAAAATATCCTTGCCAGGTAGATTGCTTCATGAAACTATTTAAACATTAAAATAATGTTTTCATTTAGTTTTAGTCTGCAACATTCAGATTCCCAATCTGAAAGCTAGACGGTTTTTGGCATTTGAACCAATAAGCTACAGCGTCTGTTTAAATATTATGATATTTTATCACTGATAAACCTTTTAGTTTTTAATTTCTATTATCATTTTAATAACTATATTTACTAAAATGATAATAGAAATTAATAGAAGCTCAATTAAATTAATATATGTTTTAAAAGTTTACTTTTGGAAATTTTTACTTAGGTAATTTCTCCACTTGAGCAATTATTATAATACCTACTTGTACTGCCACAAATCTCCCGTGACCACCAAAGGGCATATCAGAGGATAGATTGCTTTTCTAAATATATTTTAAATCACAAAGTCGTGTGTAGCAATGGGTATTTGTAGTATACATAGGTATGGTTTTTCCATACTTACCAAATAACTATTAAAGTATAAAGATTAACGAAATAACAGGGGTCTAACAAAAATAACCCATTGGAATCACAAATGCTAAAATTAAAATGTATAAAATAAAAATATTTTTATAAACGTATAAAATACTGTTGGTACCATACTGCTACCATAGAAGTATATATACTTACCTTGTTGATCATTATGTGCTAGTAATTCACTATATTTATCAGTACCTACTATTGCTATTCACTAATGAACTATTTTACAGAAAAATACTAAATAGTTTATTTTCATATTAAATATGATCAATTTATATTTTCGATAATAGGACAAGCTTTTGATTTCAGTTTTACGTACAGTGGTCGCTGGTCGTTTTCTAATTAAGTAGGAATATTTTGGGATATTAAAATGTTGACCACTAAAGAAGGTGGTCGTTTAAGAGAGGTGACCGTAAACGAAGTTTCACTGTATATACCTACCTACAGTTGAAATCCGAAGGCTTGTGCTTTTTAACAAATCCCTGTATGTACGTACATAGAAGTAATTATAATGCAAAGAAAAAGAAAATTGGCTTGCCGAATACCATATAATATGTCATTTTATTAATTTGTCAATAAAAATTGAATCACTGCAAGTGGTTTTCGCCTTTTAGTTTCAGTCAACTACAGGTATAGATTCGAACCTAGTATCTTAGGATTGAATTGGTTCTTTTGTTGAAAATACAATTTTACTACCTTATGTATGCTGGGTAGAGTAATAAATCAATAACCAGGTTGTTAAAAATATATTGATCACTTGATCACACTGCAATGAAACTCTTACTATTTCTGGATTCTATAGGTTTTTAGGTTGACGAGTTAAAAATAAAAATTCTTACCAATACTGATAAATACGAACAATCATTAAAACAGGAAAAAGAACTGTATATATATAAAGTACTAGCCATGGTCTAGTGCATATTGCATATTGAAGGATAATTAATACAAAAAATGTGCTAACATGCACTACTCTTTTATGTATACTGTGCTTCTTGATAAACGCCTGAAATAAAAAATATATAATATGACAGGTATTTAAAAAATCAATTAGAAAAGCTACTAAAAACAATTAGTTTTTCGAAACTATCCGCCTAGATTTTTTTACAATTTTTAGCTTTTTATGTACTTTTAATATTATTAAAACTTACAGAAAGGGATAGATTAGGTTTGTTATCTCCTGTTGGATATGAATCATTATTTCTAAAAATAGGAACCAAAAAGACTTAATTAGAGGAAACTTCTTTGACAAATTGAATACAGTGTTACGCCCATCGAAATATGGTTACGGCTAATTCTACGCTAGTATAAAAAAACAATTAGTTATGAAGCAAGAAATAAAATTTGGCTTTCAGAACAAAATTCGCAGAACAGAGCTTTTGTTAAAAAGATTATTATGGTTGGATATTCGGTGGTATGGGTTTTTGAAAATATTAAACTTTGTGAGCAGGGTGCAACCTGAGAACTAATAATAAAACTATGTTGAAAACTTCTTAAAAAATGATCCAAATAAAAATTAGGACGTAGCTGTTTGTTTACTCAAAGAACAGTAAGCTGTTGTCTGTGATAAGATCGAATTATACCTTATGAGCAATTCCACCGTGACAAACGTGACATTTAGAGCTATTTTTAAAATTTGAATGGAAATCTATATATGTATATATATATTATGACTTCATAAAAAAACATTAAACATTTTTCATATAAATGATTCCATAGGATATAAATTTTATTATTTAGGGTTTTCTGACTCTTGACGGACTTAATAATTTCAGACAAAAGGAAAACATGCAAATTATAAGAATATTTTCTGTGAATTTAATAAAGATTAATCCTTAAATGTCTGAAATAAAAGTAGACATGTTTGCATACATCAGTAGATACAGTTTATCTAAAGTCTATAATATAATGCACTTATTTCTGTGACGGACGCAACATATTAATATGGATCATAATGTGGATCATAATGTGGAGTATTCTAATAATATGTATATAAAATGTAATTTAACCATACACAATACGTTTTTAAATATCTTACTTACTCAGTGATGGAGGCCAGTATTCAACTAACATTAAAAGATTTAAAAAAACTAAACATGTTTTAAAGAATTAAAAAACTGTTTTAACATAATATAATTATCGGGAACTACTAAACTATATAGTAGTCACTGATTTATACAAAAAATAGCCATATAAGGATTACATAATATAGTTGTTCCATAGAAGATATAAGTTTATTTTCACAAGTTTTTTTATGACAGAAATTGTTACGCCCGTCACAGGTAAAAAAAACACCTATGAATAGTAATTTATGGGTAGCGCTATTAGAAAATTAAGTGTTTTAAAGATTTTAAATTTTCATTACGATTTTTAATGAAAAGATAAACATATATTATACTTCCATTCAACTCTTTAAATCGCTCTATGGTGGAATGGCACCATAGATTTATCTAAAAATGAAACACATTTGTCTTAACAATAAGTCAATAAGATCCCTCTTAGTGCTGTTGGTTGTAAGACAACAACAATGAAAGAAATAAAACTTTCAAGAAGTTATATGGGAGGCCCAAAATGTGTAGAACTGTTATCAATAAATCTGACCAGGTATATCGATAATAGCTTCTACATGTCTTGGCCTCCAGCTGTAACTTCTTTCTAACACCTATTTACGTAGTTATAATAACGCAAAAACAGCCCATTTAAGCTTTAAGGATTACAAATATTTTGACATTTCTTGTTTGAATTACATATTACAATTTTCGTTGAGAAATAGTGCATACACATTTCTATAGGGAAAACCATAGATAGTACAAATATCATTAGATTTGCGATATTTCAGCAATATTTTAAAGAAATTATGATGAAAATTACAATAGGGATATTAAACAATAATTTAAACCAAATCTAAATCTGAATCTTTTTGCATCCGTCACAAAGAAATTGTGGATTTGACTGTGGTTATTACTATAAATTGAACTAATACATATCAATTGTACGGCTATGAATCCAGAGGAAATAAAGCATGAAGTTATCATTCAAATAAATTTTAAAAATATCAATACTTTTTACAAATTTTGTGACGGATGTAACCTTTATAGTAGAAATTTTAGACATACATAGTATTTTAAAATCTAGTAATCAATATTTTATATGTTATTCTAAAAATAACAATATTGGCTTAGTTAGAAACATTTACTACTAATTACTATCAATATTGACAGCTTAAAGAAAGTACATATATATGTAATTAAACATATGTACAAATAAAATTTGCACCCGAAAAATATTTATAAATTGTATATTTCTCGTGTTTTCAGATGATGTTTTTTTCTTCAATATGTAATAAATGTTAGAATAGTTTTGATTATTTGAAACACTGAGCTGTTTTTTACAATAATAATAAATAAGTTTGAACAAACATTAATCTATAAATTTAACATCTATATCAGGGTTTCGTGGAATTGCCCTTATGTATGACAAAAATTATCGTTTCAACAGTACCGACGCTCCGACTCACTAAACATCATATTAAGTACAACTATTTGTGTACCACTCTGCATTTAGATTGGAAAAATGTGCCAATTAATTTGCTATTAAAATTTAGTTTAGGCATGCTTTCGATGCTTTCAATGCGTCAAAATATTCCATAATTAACTAATCTTTACTAGTAGTCTGATCACTACGAGATATATTATTAGATTATCATTATATGTTAGGTTTACCAAAAGTTCAGAATTATTTTTTCTTAAATTCAATAAATCTAAAAAAATAATAACAAACCATTATTAATTGTCATCAAATCACTTTTAAACACTTGTTTACCAGACCTGATCTGATCGCACTTGATCTGCAGAAAACAGACAAAATTAAATCTAGTTTTTGTAAGTCTGCCAGAACTAGTTACTAAATCTTTTGATTAAAATAGTAAATGTCTTGAAAAAATTGATAGTGTAGTATTATAAGTGATAGAATGTGGTCTAACAATTTGACAATTATAGCTTTGACTAAAAAGTATTTGCCATCGTGCATTGTAATCCAGAATTGATATGCATATCTATTGGCGGAATAAATTATCTATAAAATCAATAATTGATAATTTTCTACCAATTCTTCTGAGTTTGTGTTTCATTGGTAGCTAATAGTAGTCCGACGAAGTTTGTTCAGTTTGGGTCATCGGTCTTCTACCAACTTTTGAGTTTGGCAGTAACTGATTTTTCACTGAGTCGGACTACTGTTAGCTACCAATGAAACACAAACTCAGAAGAATTGGTAAAAAATGTCGATTATTGATTCTATAGCTAATTTATTTCGCCAATTCTGGATTACAATGCACGACGGCAAAGCACGAATGCATTGAAATCTAATGATGTTTATAAATTTTAGCAAAATCGGCAAACATTTTAGTCAAAATCTACCATTATAAGTTTGGTGATAAAATGGATTACTGTCAATATCATGAATCCGTTTGATGATGTAATTAAAGTATTCATAAATAGCCAAAAAAGGAATCACAATTGGAGCAAATGTATGTAGTAACAAAAAAACAATATTGCTATTACTATTTATTTTACTGAAAGCTCCCTGTGTCTGGTCAACTGGGTTAAATCTTTTCTCAGTGATCGCAAACTGCAGTCTGTGTCATTTTCACTGATAGTTCAGCTATCCAAGGCACAACCAATGGAGGAAGTAGTATCTATATTCTCAGTGAAGATGGGTCAGAATACGCCTACTCTATCCCAGTCGACAAAAGCTGCAGCAGCTTCAGAGCTGAAATTAATGCCCTCGAACGTACACTCAATACCAATCCTCCTACCCTACAAGAGCAAACGTATTCTTATCTACACTGACTCCCAGTCTGCCACCTTTCGCCTCAAATCAAAGAACTAAGATAATTAAGTTTGTGAAAATATCCAGTCTCCTATTCTAAGTAAGTTCCAAAGGCTTCGAAACTATTATTCAGTGGATTCCAGCTCACACAGTAATCGTAGGCAATGAAAAGGCTGACCTTCTGGCCAAAGAGGGCTCTAAGCAAGATCAAACAAACAGCTTTTGAAATTTTTCTACAGTCAAGGCAGTCATTCATCGTTAAACTGGCAGTCTATTGACCTCCAACTACAAGGAAGCTGCAGCGAAAAAAGATAACAGCTCTATTCAATGACGCTATAACGTCACAAAAGGGAAAATTCCTATGCATGACAGTCTCCTCGACAGAGAAACCCAAGTAACCATCAACCAGCTCCGAACAGGACACTGTCACCTCATCCTGGCTTACCTCCACAGAATTAGCAAGCGAGATTCCCATATCTTTCCTAAATGTAAAGCAGTTAATATTTAGTATAAAAAAATCATACTTAACCTGATAGAGCTATCTGAACTAGTATTAATATTAGTAAGAGAAAAAAATTCATTGTTGAAATTTAAATAACCAATGATAATTAAAAAAAGATATTTAAGTATTTGGATTAAACTATAAAATTAATGTAAACCTTTTGGAGAATTGTGACAAAAGGAACTATTAATTGTGGCAGAATTAATAGCATTAACAGAAATGTCAGCATCAGAATTATGATGAATAGATTATTGAAACAATTTGATAAATTCAGAATTACTATTAGACTTAGAATCTGGAATATTAGATATAACATTAGAAATGTCATCATGAATGGATATTCGATTCAGATTTAACACCAATAACAAAATTGGCAAATCTAAAGGATTAGGAATAGAATTAGAGATGGGTTTTGATGTGTCATTAACTAAATTAAAATTGACATTAAATTGATATAAATCAGAATTATTATAATATCTTTATATGTATTACAACACATACTTAATTTTCTTTATAGAAGTTTAATATTATAACCTCTAATGCTTAATTATTCTAAAGTAATTTGAAACGAAAAATCTTCATGGAATTAAAAAATGATGAGAGCCAATCTTCTGCTACATCATTTCAAAAATCCCATTAATGACAATTTTTGAGAATCTTTTCTCATTTGTTTCAAGAAATTGATGAAATTATTAGCCAAACACAAACATTTTTTGGAAACATCTTTTAGTTGACAATACTTTTACTAAACAAATTTAAAATTAATCTGTCAACTTTTACCTAAAAGTGAAATCTGCGATTACGACCTGTACCCCTGGAAAGAAAACGAGTAAACTACTGAATCCTAGTAAAGTACCGAATAGTTCCGCTAATACTAATAGGCTCCTACTGGGCTCCCAAATAACTCAATAATACTAGTATTAGGTAAGTTCCTGTATGTAGAATGAAATCTTTACAGCAACAAACATACAAAAATTTAAATTTAAAAATAAATTTTTAATTTTAAAAATAATAATTTAAAAAATAATGATCTGGCAAGCCTTCGACAGAAATATCACCATAGCATTGAATATAATCTAACCAAAATATATGTAAAATTAAGGCTTCAACATATAAAAACAAAACAATTTTTCAAAATCAAAACAAAACTATGTAATTATGTGCATTTTGTTTTGCATCCAACCTGAAGCATGATATTATGGTCAGTCAAGCTTGGTGATTGAAAATACTATCTAGTTTATCCGAAAACCAAAAATCTAAAACTATAAAACAATCCAATCAGGATTCTAGGTAGGATCCCAGTAAAGTTATTTGGTAAATATGTTAGGAACTTAGTACCTAATGTTTTTTGTGGTTTATTATCAGATGACCTTTACATCGGATTTCGTATTGATATCATTTAAAAATAAAATTCCAAGTTTATTTAAGGGCCAGTATCTATTGGGAAATATGAACGCAAATATAGATATACCTTGTAAAACAAATTAGTAGATGAATGTTGTTGGTATTCTAAAACAGTTTAAAAAATTCAATCTACATTTTCAAAAGTCGTAAATATAAATAAATTCTTGATACAGTCGACATGGTTGCCTCAAATCAAATAAAGACATCTTTTGAAACGTAGCATTTTCAGATGATATAGTTTTAAAATAAACCTACCTAGTTTTTTAACTGCCGGAGCCGGACACATTATAAAATATAGTTGCTTTTGACTAACTAAATATCACATGATAATAATGGCCGTTTTTGTTTTAACAGTAGCATTCAGATAACTAAAATGATAATTAGCTCTCATAATACAATCAGTAATAATTACTTACATGTCTTATATAGGTAATCGATATTACATTTGATTTAAAACGAGTATTTTAACATACAAATAGTATAAACAATCATCATCTAGATGCTTTAGATTTTCTTTAAAATATTTCACTATTACACAATAACTGGTAATTTTGCATGTGATTGCATTGCAGAGTAGGTAGTACTCAATGTACTGATGAGCGAGTAAGTATACCTTCCTTATTTTATGCTGATGGGGTCATTATGTCTGAAGTAGCACAGTAGTTTAAAAATTTAACAACAAACATGTCTATTTACTCTAGTCAGGCGCGGATATAGGATTTTTATAAATTGTAGGGGGGCAAAATTTTTGAGGGCGTCACATTTTAATAGGGTGATATAGGTATTTTAATCTTCGGTAGCATATGGCTACGATGGAGCATAGCGTATAAAATTGATACGTAGTGCCGAAAATTGTTGACAGTTTGTAACCTAAAATGTATTTAAAGGCTCCTAAAATGAATACCTATTCATTCTTAGGACGCTAAAATGTACACACACAAAATGACATAGACATTAAAACTGTTCAAGGGGGGGGGGGCACGTGTCCCCCATTTCTCCCTGGACCGGCCCCTCTGCCATGAATCAATAGTAAAATTAGATATCTGGATGAAGCAAATACCAAAGTGACCGAATTTATAGCACAGCGAACGAACCATGTAATTTTTGTGTTACGTATGTAAAACAATATTGTAAAGTGATGAACAAAAAATGAAAGAAAAACACCGTTTTGAAAAATGGCTATCTAATTTTGAGTATCTGAAAAAAATTCTATGAAATTTAGGTACCGTTGACATCGGTGATTTTGTTACCATCGGTTTTACATTAAAAAAGCTCAATTTCTGAATACCAGAAGTGTCAAATGTTTCTTCCAGAAACAATCCTATCTATTCCTCCAAATCTCAGAATTACAGTGAAGGAATAAGTAGAATCTGCTAAGACCCCCACAAATAATAAAAAGTTTGTTGTAGGTATTCAAACGATTTTACAATGAAGCTCTTGCTGACATACATGATGTCCAAAATGTAGGAATTTATTAGTACGTACATTTTTGTTAACTGCAGTGCTTCACAGTATATTTTGACATTTAACCGTTAATTATTATTTTAAACATTTGACATTTCTAACATGATTTCTACTCGAAAATTTTCCACCCCTTTTATAAGACATTTACATATATACAATAATTAGTATTCACTATCACAAGTAGAAATCAATGATAATATGGAGATTTATATACACGCATATATATCACAAGAGGAAATGATATGGAAATTTATCATAAGCCAAGATAAACTAAGACAAAACGAAATAAGCCGAAATGAAATGACACCCTAAAAACGACCTCTTGTCGTACATATCTTTTAGTACCTATGTACATACCTACTAAGACGAATGACTTAAATTGAGATAGACCTTTTTTTATTAAAAAACAAAAATACAATCTCTAGAAACATCCATAAATGTATATCTATTTCAGATATTTTCTCTTACGGAGTGTCTAGGGATCGGCCTATTGTTCCATCAAATCCATGGCACTATCCTTAGGGTCAGTTTTTTGGTATGAGTAGATTTTGTGCACAATATCT
>JAUYWI010040563.1:0-18194 GCA_034780595.1 Parotoplana pacifica
ATATATAAATATAAATATATCTGACTGTGGGCACATGAGATTATAACGCAAGATAACAGTGTAATAGATAGCTACATACATTAAGTGTAGTGGATTCTATCCTGTCTTGAAATAATGTTCATAATGCTGTGGTAGCACGCTAGCTTCTGTGTTTTATACCACGTTAATGAGTAATACAAAAAAACACATGGTAAATGAGAATTAACAAGTAAAAATTTGGTGGTAATTTTACTTGAAAAATTATAGCTGCTCTGGTATGGCTAAAGATACCTTATACCTATAGGGTAGTATCATTGATTTTCTGAAAAGTCAATATTTTTTGGTTGCGAATTCATTTTAAATGTTGAATGTACGTACAACGTTTAAATAATTTGACTCAAATATTATTGCAAAATTCACTCCGGTTAGTGTAAAGCTAACTAAATGGTAATTTTAATTTCTCTAGTTTAGCTAACAAGACTAAAATTTAGGCAGTAATCGATGATAAAACTAACGTACGATGTCTGTTTACAATAATAATATGTACATTCATAATAACTATACCGAGGTCCAACTCTCGATTTTTTGAAATGAAGGAATTTTGAGAAAAGTATCAAATTGTGTAGGTATAAATCTGAAATAACTTTAAAAAAGTTAAGCTGTATAAAATAGTTAGATAAATATATAATATATGTCCAAATACGGCACTTTCTACTATCTCCGCAATGTTAAAAGGTAGATACTCTGATATCGTCCCTACCATAGAGTAATGAATCCTTACTCATATGGTCCCTACCATATCCAGAATGCAAATTTACGAAATTCTATGAAGTTTATAGTCTGATTTCTGTGATTCATAGATTTTTGTTTTGAGGTAAAACTCTCATTGGCGATATAAATACACCATCAGAATTCTATAAATTCATCCGAAAAAATAAGTGTCATCTATTTTATAAAGCAGTGTATTTGGGTGGCAACACCTAAAATCTTGGTAATGCCTCATTTGGTAGAAAATAAAAAGGTCTGGCATTTGGTAATAATGCACTTTATCGAAGTTCATTGGATGGAATCTGCAGGAGAGCAAAATTTCATATTTGTAGAAATTATGGAAACTATGTAATTTAGGTAGATTGATTTACTAATAGTACCTAGGTACTCTAGCTGGAGTGGCCACTACAAAGATTCTCAAGTATACCAATCTTAGTCGATTTGTATTCAATGCCCTTCAGCTTGTTTATGACTCTATAAGAACCTCAGGTTCTTGCTTGAAGTCCTGTAGCCATGGAGACATTGAGAGTTGAAGAAGGTTCGCGTTTGTAGAGAGAACAGTTGATTTCCAGGTTTCCAAATATCTGAATTTACCATCTAACCTCTCCTCAAATACATTGATGCCATAAAAGATTTCCCTACATCCTCATGCACGACCGATATCAGAAGTTGGTTCGGACAGGTAAACCAAGTTTCCAATTATGGGACACAATGTTACCATTCAAACCATTTTTAAGTTCAAGACACGATTTTCCTGGTCCGAAGAACAAGATGAAGCTTTTAAAACATCAATAGATGCTATAATCCGTCATGCAATCCGTCATGGAGTCAAAATGTTTGATACGAATAAACCAACCTGTCTCAGACCAGACTGGTCAACTCGTGGCATAAGATATTTCTGGCCCGGGGTCTAGAACAAACCCGATACTTTACTCAGGGGTGTTCTAACCACAAGCTGTTGGTTAAAATATTCGACGACAGAAAGCTCGACGAAATTACTAACTCAAACTTGTTCAGATTAAAAAAGAACACCCTTCTTTGGCATTTCGAAACTTATCACCTCCCAGGAAAATCAAATATTGCAGCGGATTCCACATCACGTTACCTATCGCTTAGCCACTCCGAATAATGCTCCACACAGAGCGTAAAACTTACCTTATTTCATTGAGTCAGCATTTATGTTATCAATTCAACGTAACATTGAGAACGACCTGATTCCATACAGCCTCATCTCTTCTGAAACAAAATTGATCAATCAATGTTCACCCACCTTCATCTTATTGAAAATGGATTCAACAAATCAGATTTCGACATTAACCCCAACATCTCCTCATATTGGCCATCGGTGAAGCTTTCTATATCCAAGATGGCGCGATACTATTCGAAGATCTGGTTATAATTTCCAATATCATTACGTCAACGTTTCCTAAATAATATTCAAGCAGCTCACTAAAGCATATGGAATAGTTAGCTCGAAGGATTGTTTACTAGCCAGACATGACGAGAGACATCAAGAACTCCAGAAAATCATGCGAAGCATGCAACCGAAATGCTCCTTCCCCCATAACTAACCCACTTGTTTTGAATCAATTTTTGCAGACTATTTCGACCATAGAAGTCATCACTATCTAGCCATTGACGACTATCTTTCAGGGTGGAAGTTCTCAGTTCCCAGACATTTACCATTGTAGCCTGTGTATCTGGTTTAGTTCGTTATCTTCGAACTTTCTTCGCGAATTTTGGTGTCCATTTAGAGTTATTTAGCGACGGTATACCGAATTCAAGGCAAGTTGCATTCAGAATTTTCTACAGAGATACGGTGTGAAATACGTATATCTTTTGTTTACTTTCCGTAATCGAATAGTAGAGCAGAAGTGGCTATTAAAACGCCCAAAAGCCTCCTCTTATCTAATACTGGTCCCAATAAAAATGTTATCGGGAGGATACAGCATTTCTCTCTCCACCACACTTGTCTTATTGAATATGTTTACTAATACTTAGATATATACACCAACATGTTTCTATGTCCATGTCATGCGTATTTCTAATTCCGATGTATTATGTATCATGCTCCAGTATATTTTGTGTTCACCTATTACATTAGTTCTATATATTTTTCCTTGTTCATTCTTCAATAAACAATTTAATATTTGGTAACAAGCTTTCTTCATAGTCCAACTCTAAAACTTTCATTAAAACCAAGTAACAGTTTGGCGACTTAACTGCTAATTACCCAAGTTATATATTAATCCACTTGTGAAAGAATTGATATTTCATAGAAATACTTTTCTTTAAGAATATACTTTTGTTAAAATTCATTAACTATATAAAGGAACTAATTCAATTCGTTTCTACGGACGCCAAAATGGATAATTGTGATCTCGATTTATTTGCAGTAACTGGTGCTCAGATAATACCAAAATTTCAGAAGGATGTACTTGACTATTCTGTTATCTTAGGTGCAAATATTGAGAAATGCGCGTTGAATTTACGAACTTCTGACAGTGGAGCTTGTTACGATATTAAGGTATTTGCTTGTTAAAATTATTTAGATAAATTGTTCAAATCTAATTAGATTATGAAGCCACTTCTATTTTATTGTGCTGAATGTAATTTTAGTTTAGGAGGTGTAAAAAGCTATCTAAAACTAATTAATTATTTGATAAATAAACAAGAAATCCATATAAAATATACACAAACAATTGTACTTATATTACAACACAACTTTAAAATTTTAAGTTATTTAAACAATCAAAATAATAACAAACTACTTTTAAAATATTCTCATGGATTCCAGGATTCTATAATAGAATTAAAAGCTGTTCAATAGTATACAATGTTTCAATAACTTACTGAGCATACCAAAAATTGTCCCCAAAATATTAGTCATATTATAATTAAGTTCACAATATGGCTAAACTATGTAATGATAATGTATTTTTCAGAACACCATTCATCACATTGGTTGAATCAAAACCATGCCATAGATTATGGTTAATACTTAAGGTTTCTTTTCCTATTGCAATCACATTCTTGGGTCTAAAGTCTTAAAAAAATTTTATTTCTTTTATGTGAATAATATTTTTAAAATGTTGAAAGCATTATATATATATTTAAAAAAATAAGAACTCCTTCTATTATATGAAAGATGTGTTTGCTGTTATATTTCTAATTTCATATAATACAAAGATTATAGATATATAGTTAAAGTTCAAATTTTAAACTAATTAAATGTTAATAATTTCAGCAAAATAGATCATAGATGATTAATTTTGGTTATATATTAGATCTCAATATATAAATAAGAAAGGTTATCAATAAATACAGGAAACATGGCAAGGACAACATTCTCAACTGTTTGCCAATGGAAGATGAAACTTGGATTTACCTGGAGGGCCAGGGAAGCAAGGCCAGTAACAAGATGACAGTGACCAAAAGGGCAATATCTACAAAGAAGACCATGCTCCTGGTGGCTTTCACACCTAACAAGCACATCACCATGCAGACAACACCACTGGGGATCACAGTTGATGGCCAGCTATTCATTGACTTTGTGTGGCACACAGGTGACCTCTAGCACACTCTTTGGTCCAACCCCATCCACTTAAATGATGTGTTATGGCAGATGGACAATGCACTACCTCACACCAGCAAGCCTGTTAAAGATTTTTTGATTGCATGTGAGGTGGATCTGCTCTGGCAGAGTCCCCCACAGCCCCGATTTTAACATATGGAACAGGTTTCTCTTAAAATGGATCAAGGCAGACTTCTCAAAGAAGACTTTTATACACCATGAAGAGGTAAAGCAGGCTGTGTTGCAGTGGTTTTGACAGCTCAATGAAAAGTGTATTAAAATCGAAGTAGATAAGCTTTTTGACCATTGTCAAAAGGTCATTGATGCTGGTGGACATTATATTATTGATTAAATAATTGTACTCTTTTGTTTCTCTAATATAACTTTTGTTGACAACACAATGACATTACTTATTACACACCCAAAGTACAAATAAAAATCAACAAATAGAATATAAATAAACATAATCTGGTTTACAAAAAGTTAATATTTAGTTCAACCTCCATTGGCTTTCAGTACTTCTCTACATCTACAGAAGGCATAGAAAATGCTAGTTTTCTACATAGTTCAGGTGTTATTTCTTTAACCTAAAACTCTTTCATAGCAACTTTCAACTATTCCAATGACCCAGGTGCTGTCTGAGCTATGTTATCCTTTATAATTGTCCAAAGGTTCTCAATCAAATTCAAATCAGGTAAGCTGAAATTGGATGAGCTGAATGTTGTTATCAGTAAACCACTTCTGGCATTTCTTCACCATATAGCATGGTGCAGAATCTTGTTAGAAAAGGCATTGTCATAAAGATCTATAGTTTTTCTTGAAGAATAGTTAGATAACCATCAGCATTCAATCTTTGATTTTTTTGCAAGAAAGTTAGACCACCACATCACTTACTTGAGAAGCACCCCCATACCATAATTGCTTGATGTACTGCAATCTTAGAACAATTCAGCAATTTCGCAATGTTTCATTCACTTTTGCCAACATTGTGATATGCTAATATTTGTGCATGCACTGTAGGAGATAAACTGTTTCCCTTACCCATTGTAATAAAATGTATGTGTAGTAAAAAATATGAATGAAAAATAATTCAGAATAGTAAATAAGAATAACCAGTAAGTGATGAAAATGACTGACTAGCAGTATATAGTAACAGCAATGTGCATATAAACGTTGTACTTAATATGTACAGCACAGCTTATTGGAAGATTATTAACCAATTAGAGCCATGTGTTGGACTTAAGAATGAAATTAAATCAATAAGTGCCTAGTTACTTAAATTTTGTTACTGATCTTAATTCATTTGCTATGACTGTATATCAAACTCTGACCAATTTCAACAATGTCACCAGTAATGATTTTTAAATAGAATTTACATTTTACTTTAAATTAAGTCAAAATTCTTTTATCTAGAAGTGGATCACATAGACTTTGAAGATCAAACCTTAAATTTTTTGGCTTAGTTCCAAATTATATCAAAATGAGATAATGTATTCTAAGAAAAAGTTTGAAACTATTTACTGCTAAAACATAAATTTAGGATAAGTGGATCTACTTTTGAATAGAGGTATATTTTATTATTAAAGCACACATAAAGGATGGTACATAAAAATATACCCATTTAATATTTTATTCCAACTACTGTACCCATTTTGAATGAAAATTTCATGATAAAAGAATAATTATCACCATACAATAATATCCCATCCATAATTATTAAATTATATAGATATATCTTGATGATTTTATTTTCTATCATTAGTAGCTACTTACTAATAAGCATAGACAGTTGGATTTTATGCAACCAACACCAGTTATGAAATAAATGACAGTTTTAACAGCTGTTTGCTTGTAAGAGCATCCATCATATTATGATTACATACAACAGAATGAAAAAGAACTGTGGGAAAAGGAAGAAGAGAAAGAATGAGGCAGAAAGATAAACAAAACATATGACAGAGGGTAAAAAATTAAAAGGAAGTGGATAAACTAGTAAAAATGTAGGATCATTAAGTAGGTACATATATAAATGCAAGGATTATTGAATAATTCTATAAAGATTATAATTACTCTCATGGATATTGTATATTATAATTATGAAGGTATATTACAATTATGTAAGATAATATAATTGCTTTTTTATTGCATGCTTTTTTTTCATAGAGCTGCATGTGAAAATGCTGATTCAAATAATGTTTATTGAAATTTAAATTTTATTGGTGGTATCCACAATCATTTTCAATAAATGTTCTATATACAGGGTGGGCCATTAATTCCAATCAATTCAAACAAAATAATATTTCATTTTAAATGTATTCAATAATACTTATTTTTACAAATTTATAAAGTTCTACTTTATAATATAAGGATATCTATTACTTGAAATGAGAAAAGTGAATGAGGTTTAATAGATATCTGAGTATTAGAAAGAGCTTTTCAAATGAGTATATGTAATTTTATTCTATGCAGTCATTGGAAATTCACTTTATATGAAATTTTGTATTATAAGAAAATTTGTCATCATTGGGAGAATTTCAAATAATAAACAACAATATGTTTTTATAAGTTTAAAATATGGAATTTTTAGTAAAAATAAAAAAATTATGTACAACATAACTTGCAAGCAGTATTATATTTTATAATAATTTTATATAAATAGCATAAAAATATATATCTCCAGGCTATATAAAATAATTCTCCATAACATACAAAGTAGTCCATGGTATATAAAGTAAAACTTTATGGATTGATCCATGTATGAGAAAGTAAACTATATTATTGATGCAAAGAATAGAACAATTAAATAGAAATAAGGAACAGCCATATATTGTAAAATATTACAATATCAGTCCCATTTGGGAATTACAAATAATAATTAATTCAATTTTTAAACTGATATATATATATATATAGATACATTTATTAAAAATTATTGTGGATTAAATAGAATTAATAAATGGGATAGTACTTATTAGTCAATAGCTACAAAATAATATCTGTCAAACAGATTATATAAGTACAGTCCCACCAATTAATAATGCTGCCCCCATATCTAACTGCATGTTAAGTAAGTGTTTATGAAGATTGTCACATTAAGACAACATTTTGAAAGAAGTAGCCATTTCAAATCTGAAAACTAATGGTTTTGAAGAATATTCTAAAAGTGAAAGATCTGTGATAGATCCACTTCATTTTTTTCTTTTTCAAAGGTTTTTAACTTCTTTTTTCTAATTGCTTTACTTTGAGGAAATGGTTTCACAAAAATAAAAGTCTACTGGAGAAAATAAAGAGAGTTTATCACAAATATTTTACTTTTGAAATATTCTTCAAAACTATTACATTTCAAAAAGTTGTCTTAATGGGGCATTATTAATTGGCAGGGCTGTATATACACCCCTAGTCAGTATAAAACAATCTGGTCAGAAATGAAAAATGTAAAATAGATAAAATTCAAAACAATAACAAGAAATATGGTGCAGGACCTAAGACACTCAGTTGTGAATTTTAACCAGTTTTATGTGTACACAACCATCACTCTTCCCATAATCTAGTTATTATTCAAAACATAAAAGGCTAAATAAACACTAGTTGAATTAAAAGGCAGATCAAAAACAACTTTAGAGATGATGGAATCATTACATTTATACCAACAATGAATATTCCTTATGTAAGAAATGTAATGTCCATGGTTGATTGAAGAACCATTATGACAAATAATACCAAAAAATATCATAATTGTGTTTAATATAAGATAAATAATTAAGAACAACTACATTAGAGCAGTTTTTAGTATGTCTACCAGAACTAGTATTACTAAAATTATAATTAAAATAGTTAATCTTCTGGAAAAATTGATAGTATTATAAGTAATAGAATGTTGTGTAACAATTTGACAGTGTTCTATTACTGGTATCAATCATTTAATGGGCTAAATAAATATGCTTACTTGCTTTTAGATGCTCTCATGCAGCGTGAGCATAAAAACAATTTAAATTTAACCAACACCAAATTGAAGGAAAAAAGATGTATAAAATGTTCCTTTATAACAACTGGGGGTGTATATACATAATTTAGTAGCTGCTAACTAATATTTTAGCTAATATTTCTATTGTATTAGAAATATTTCAATATAAATATCTGCCTAGAATATCAATGCTAACAACAACATTGACATCTAGCTATATTCTAGGCAGATATTTCTAATTCAAAACATAAGAAAGTGGTTTATTCATTTTTATTGATGACATGACATATACAGCCCTGGCTACTTCTAATGCAACATTAAGAAAAACACTCATATTTTCGCTATTGTAATAAGCAATTTTATTAATGCAGATAAGAATTGTTTGGGTTATCAATCAATAGTTGGTGGCCCTGAAAAGGACTGTTGTCACATTCTCAAGGAAGATGGGAAATGGGGAATTGAGCTAATATCTGATCAAACTGCCTCTAGCTGCAATCACTTGCTGAATTCGATTTGGCTAGACTCAATGAGATTGGTGATCAATTGCAATGGGATCTCATGCCATTTCTGAAAAGTAGTCTGCCACAGTTCTACCAATGAGTGCATCTCAACTCAATCAACTCGCTGCTGAAGGTAGGCCCAGAGGTTCTCAATGGGTTGAGGTCTGGGGACTGGGGAGACCGCTCAAGAGTCTGGATGTTGTGCTCCTGTAAGAACTGCTGAGTCATACAAGCTGTATGACATGTTGCATTGTCCTGTTGGAACTGCATTTGGTTCTGGGGGAGGTCTAACAGGATGAGATGTTCAATGAAGATGTCTTGGTAGCTGGCAACATTCAGATTAGCTTGAATTAGAGCCAGAGGATGAGGTCCATTGATAGTGAAGGCACCCAATATCTGAAGCTTCCCACTAGATTGATGCACCATAGGGCAAATATGCCAAACATACCACCATTGATGAGATGCTACCAGATGGATCAGTGACTTGTTGGAGAAGTAGACTTGACGCCATTGCTATAGGGTCCAGTCACTGTGTACTTGAGCCCACTGGAGTCGAACCTGATGATGGCAGTCTGTGAGGAGTGATTTCTTGACCACTATATGACTGTGGAATCCTGCAGAATGGAGCCTTCACTTGATGGTGGTGAGTGATGCCTCTACTCCATGCTCAAACTGCCAACATTGTTGCAATTGATGAGCAACCAGCTGAGGATTTGCAGCAGACATGCATATGAGTGATTGATGTTCTCTCGCAGTTGTAACAGTTGGTTAGAGCCTGGACTGGGAGACCACCTGTCTCATGGAGAGTGACAATTTTGACTCATTGATTGTGAGTTAGATGCATAACTTATGTTATGACTGCACACACTCAATAAACGCATTAAATACCCACTGTATCAAGATAACCATGACCTACCTAGCCTATCACATCATACTCTATTGCATAATTGCTCTCACATCCCCTATGACTGTGTAGCCACTGTTTACACACACATAATAAACTTCTACCTACAATCTGAAATAGTGGGTAAACATTAGATTAGAGGTGTTTGAGAAGAGAGTCATCAATGGGAACATTGTGTGGAGTGGAAATCTATCCACATCATGTTGCTGACACAATACTACATTGATAATATGAATAAAAATGGATAAAAATATTTTATAATTACTTTGAAGAGTTGAGTATTCAAAATACATTAATTTCAATAGATGTTGCATTAGAAGTGGCTGTGGCTGTATTATAGCTGGTATGGTTACTTTATGACAAGGGTTTATATCAATTGATGGTCTTCATTCCCTTCAATTCACTCTATTTTCTTTAGAACATGAAAACAGCCTTCTTCAGTGTCACCATTTGTTGATTGATCAGTTTCACTCAGTAAAACTATAGAAATAGAATTATAAAAATAGTGGATAAAATAAGTTTGGAGCAAATATTTTTTCTTTCAAACTTAAAAATATTATTTTTCAATATAAGTGGCTAGGATGATATACAAGATACATAAAGATTGATTTGTTATTTTTGAAAATATTATTATGTACTAAAACATATTTCCTGGTTAATTTTCAATTTTTGCAGTTACATTCTTTTATATTCTGTAAATATTTCTGTATAATGCAATGTTATTTGGCTCAATAATTCTGTCATCAAATGTTTGGCATTATATATACTAAATGGTATAAATTTGACAACATAATTAAAGTCAAAGTTATTTCGCAAACTAAAATGACATTTACAATAAAAAATTTGAATATATCAGAAAATCAATGATTGTGTTAGCCATTGTGTCAGCCAACTGCTGACTGACTGTATAAAAGTAACATTATGAGTAGATGCTAATATAAATTTGATTTTATAACATTTACAATTGTAGTCACATAGTATATTTTTATAGGCTATACATATAATGGCAGCCAGATGACAACATATTTCTGAAATTATATAAATGCTGTGGGTGATTTAATACTAAATATTCTATAGCTAAAGATAGACTATTGAGCATAAGTGCACATGAATCTTTTTTCCTATTTTTTTTGTTTTTTGATCATACAAATTGACTCTCATGAATAACCATCATCTAATTAAACACTAAGAGTTTTTTATAAAATGAACATATGTTTTGTCTATAAATGACCAATGGTTTGTCACTTAAGAGACAAACTAAGAATTCAGATGACTAATGGTTTGTCTTAGACAGACAAACTATATGATTTTAAAAAGTAGGCAAGATTTGTGTAACCAATGATTTTTTAAGTTTTTTTCTAGAATATTTTTTAATGTAGTTTTTATAAGACTCATGAAATTTTCTTTTATTATCTCATGTTGGAGATATTACATAGAAAACATACTTAAACAGTTAATAAATGAAAAGTATGTCAGTAATAGTTATATAATATTTTGATCAGCATTCATATAGGTAACAAGATTACTATCTGAAACTTTTAATGACATTGACCAAAAAAGTTTTCTTTACTGACTTTTTTCTTCAAAAATATTTTTATAGGAAAATGAATTTTTGTTAGATCACCCAAATTTATGTTTAAAATAATAAATTTGCAGTTACTAGGACACAAGATTTGATAACTTTTTTAAAGTTATATAAAAGTATGACTTATTCTATTTTTTAATAATTTTTTTCCACTGAAGATAAATAAAATAATTCAAGTATGACATCATTAGCAATAGCTCTTTTCAAATTATATTATAAAGCTAATTGGCATCCTAATTGCATTTGAAAAGAGTTTAAATCTGTATTGTATAATCAATTGTAGCTATTGTTAATGATGTCATACTTATATTAATTAATTTATTTTCAATTGAAATAAAATTAACTAGACAGTTGATTTTTTCTATGTAATACTTATTCATTTGAATTAAATTTGCAAATATGTGCTGCTTGAAATGCACAGTTTCCATGTCTAAATTGTATACTGTCAGTTATGGTTCAATGCTCTTAAAAATCTACATTGCCTTTAGTAACCCATGTCCAAATATTATTCTCAGAAATTGTGGGTTATGTAAAGAAATTCAATATGAATTGATTGTGGCAATGGAATTCAAATTTTATGTTTTGTGACACCATGTTTTATGATTCTTGTTATTTGATATCCCTGGTACCTAAATCAAAATTATATGTGGGCAACTCTAACCCCACATCCCCATGAAAGTGTGGCTGCCCTAGTCATTCAGAATGTCATGTACTAGCCAAATAAATACTATACAGACTCATTTTTGTATTGTAGGTAGCAAATTTCATGCACTATTTAGGGCTATAAAAGTTATACCAAACTGTAGATTCATTTGGGTAATCTTTGAACAAATCTAATTGTTATAATTGAAGTTTAAATTTTAAATACTTCATAAAGGATGTTTTGTTGCACCAATTTTAATTTTATTAAATGCACTGTGGTTAAATTTGGTGTGGTAGCTGCAATGTGAATCCCATAGAATAAGTAGAAAGTACCTGTTTGGTTCTATGTCCAAATGTTGCCAAAAAATTGCTTGGTTTCCTAGAATTATACAAAATGTGGGTTGCTTTATTAAATGAAAATTATAGTTAGGCATATTTTGAAAGGTTTTTCTATCATTTGCATCTAATTTTAGCTTTCTTAGTGTTGTGGTCTTTTGAGTTAATTTGGGATAAGAAAATGTTTGTGAGATGGAAGAATAAAAAAAAGTACCACTGATGGAAAACAATATTCATTTAGACCATATAAAATACAGAATAATGCATAATATTATAGAACTTAATAAAATTTGTCAAATTTTCAGAATAGGAAAACATGTTTTGTTTTAATAACTGCAAACATAATTGAAAATTTACTGTAGGTAGAATATATGAGAGGTATTTAGGTTGCAGAATACTTTTGAAAATAGGAAATACTATGGTTCAAATTCTAAACAATTTAAAATTCAAATTTTTTTTTTTCAGCCTAATTGACTAACAAAGTCTGTTCTTTTGCACCAATTTTTATGATTCTGGTGTGATGTTCCTAGCACTCTTGTCCAAATTGTATGTTACCAGTACTGTAGTCAATGAATAAAAAAATGGAAACAAGGTTTTGTATATGATTAAAATTAACATAACAGATATGTATATGTATATCAATGCATACATAATTTTGGAAATGCAAAAAGAAGTATTTGTATTATACATATGCAAGAACATATTGACTGGATATAGCTCTAATTTGAGTTGATGTCATGGTTTTGTGATTGTATAGCTAGTTCTATTTTGTTGATGAATATTATTTAAATATGACTACCATTGTTTTTGGTGCATATATCTCAAATAATACCTAATTAATTTGAATAACAGTTTTAGTTTGAATTTTTAAATTAATATAACAACCTCATTTTATATTTTTTGCCATTTTAAATGTATATATATATAATAAATTCAATTATTTGTTTTTGACACCATGAAAAAAATCACTTTTTATGTAATTGGTGTACCCATCTGTGAAGTTAGTTTTACCATATCAAATATACTAAACTGATTCATTCCATTCTTTTTGTGCTTTGATCATTCTCACTTATCATATTCATGCATTTCTTTTAAACTGTTGCTTTCTACTATCTTGTAGAATTTATGTCATTTAGTGTGAATTATTGTCGTAATAGAGATGATGTTATTTAGTATTTTTAAGGTCTGCCCACTACTGCTACTAATGGGACAGTGTTTTACACATGGTCCTCGAGCTAGACATGCTGGACATCACAATAGACACAATGGTGGCTTGTTTGCAGACAGGTTTGAAGAAGAGACCCCCTTGGAAGTTTCAATGCGGATCATGATGCAAGCATATGCTTATTATGATAGTAGGTAAGTCATGTGTATCATGTATGGATTGCAATAATTTGAACATTGTAGTCTGCATACCTACAATAGACAATGGCTGTTGTTTCAGTAGATGAATTTTATCGATACAATGAATATCTACACTATAATTGCAATTGTAATTAGATACATATGTCAATAATCTAATTTATTTGACAAAATACAATTATTTCACTAGATTAGATAATATGTTGAATAAAATCTTTACTGCACCAAACATTCAAAAAATATGAAATAAAAAATAATGAATAATATCTGTCAAGCCTTCAACAGTACTAACATCATAGTAATGAATGTAATCCAACCAAAAGATGTGTAAAAATATAAATATGGCTTCAACATAAAAACAACATCCTCAAGATCAAATCAAAACTATGTAATCATGTGCATCTTGTTCTACAACCAAGCTGAAGCATGATAAGATGGCCATTCAAGCTCGGTGATTGAAAGTACCATTTAGTATATCAAACATCCATAAAACAATCCAGTCAGAAATGAAAAATGTAAAATAGTTAAAATGCAAAACAATAACGAGAAATATGGTGCGGCACTTAGGACCCTCAGCGGTGAGTTTTAACCAGTTTTATGTGTACACAACCGTCACTAGCGAATTACTGACCCTAAGGATACTGCCGTGGATTTGATAACAAACTTCGTTTTAAGGCGAAATGAGATAAGGTAAAGTAAGATAAGATGAAGTGAGATGACACCTCATTATGCTATTATTTACTACATATAAAATATCTTTTATTAAGTATGCTATGGAGTATATTAGGTAACAAATAGTAAATTTAAACCAACTAATATTTTTAGGGTGATCGCTCAAATTCACAAAAAATTCCATTGTATTTTATGAAAATTTAAGGAAGGATCCTTTTAAAATAAATTGGTACAAAGAGTATAGCTTCAGCTTCCGCATAGTCCTTTTTCAGATCTTGAAAACCATGGTCTTTCTGACAGTGCATGGCTTTATTTGGTGGATATCTGTTTATCCACTAAATTACATGGTTCATGTGAACTTTATGAACACTATTTCCATATTCCATGTGTACCTATTTTTTTTAAGAAAAAGACTACAACTATTGTTCTAATGTGTACTGAACAAAATTGTACAATACATTTTATTATCCATCGCAATAGATCACTTTTGGCTGAAAATATAAATTCGATTTTAGTATAATAAATGGATTGATGTTTACACTCTTAAATAAATTACCTGAGTTAAATATGCTAGCTACTTACGGCGCTAAATTCCAAATCAATGAAAAACATAATAAGAAAGTAAATTTCAGGTTTAATACCTCGTGGGCTGAATACTTAATGAATAGAATCAAAAATGCTTCCTTTTCTATACTGGATTTCAGACATATCAGCATTGGCTAAAACTGTATCTTTTCACAGTAATAATTATGTATATATGTAAATAAATTTAAATAATTTAATATTTTCACAAAGTAAGATCATAATGGAAATGTTTGTGCAAATTAATTCCTTTTCACAAATAACAAACAATAAATTTGACATCTATGATATAAAACTCACCCAACATGGACGAAAAAATCAGCGAATGAAATATAAATATCCGTCTTTGGAGTAGTGATTATTTCTAAATGTTTTGTTGAAAGACTAAATGTTCCTGCCAAAGGCGATACAATCATACAGTTAGCTCGATCTTCATAAAACCAATTAAGTTGAACATCACCATTAACTCTCTGCTCAATTTTTGCATCACCAAGATATACTGAAATAAATATTTGTGTAATTTTTACATAGAGTCAACTTTAGGGGTGACATACTAAACTAGTTCAGTAGGTATGTCCCTGTATTGGAAGGGGAGAGTATTAATGTTAACCGTATTCACAAATGGAAAACTGTCATTTTCATTATAAACCTCATGTTAAACTGATTCGGCAGAACACACTATAGATAGATATTTGCCAAATGTTACATTACCTACATTTTATTTCTTGATAAATGTCAATTAATTGTGGTGATGCAATATCTGATTGTTCAGTGTCTTTAATTATAATCGTTAGTGAGTTGTGCTAAGCTCGCCGGCGCATTCTGCTGAATATTAATTTCTATTGGACTATACAAAATGTTGTAATTGCCACATAAAATGCTGTAAAATGCAATGAAATTAGGTCGATCTCTGCAAAATCTGATTTGAAATAATCTGAAAAACGTGGATACACATACCCATATTTATAAATAGGTAGTGATGGTAAAATAATGGTTATTTGAAGTCAATATTTTTAGACATTTTTCTATTCATAAATTTTTAAACTGTTCTGACATTTATGAATGATCCTTGAGTAGGTATAGGTATGCTACAACAAATTGAACAACTCAAATCGGCTAAAAATTTGAAATAACACTAAATAAATATTTCAAAAAATAAATCCGCTAAAAACTTACTAACTAATCCACCGTTTTCAGCATGCATTACCGACGAACTAACTAAGTCTCGAAGTTTGCTTTCCTCAGTTGGTTTATAGTTGCCAACCTTTTTCAAAATTTCAGGAGTTCTGTCTTTATCAAAAGTTTCCATTGCTACTGGACGACAAGTAGCCCATTGTTGTGAGGTTAAACGGTAGAACTCATTCTCTTTTTTAACAAAACTAGTTTTTTCATTTCGAAGTAAAACCTGACGATCTTTATCAAAGGCAACAGATATCTTTCCATAGTGCATATTAATACTTCCACGACAGTTGTAATGATATAAATAACCATAATCACCAGCGTCACTGAGAGCAATAGTAGAGTTGTTTCTGTAATTTATTAAACGGTAAGCTGAGCCCGAAAATTCTAATGCTACATAATTTGATAATCTTATATGCATTACACCATCTTTAGATGCGTAAACTTGTGGACAAGAAGTCATATAGGGATACATATCAGATTCAATATCATGACCCATTGCACGAAGTCTTCCAGTTGCATCCATATAATTCCCCAAATTCATTCCATCATCACTCACAATTTGATTATCTTGACAACAACCACATTTTCCAAATGGTAAACAGGGAGTAGCTTGGATTTCACCAACGTATGTATATTGATACTGTCCATTGGAATTATACATTACTTGATTGCTATTTTGCGGTTGATATGGATTGTAATTAGAAGGAGGAGGTGGCAAATGAAACACATCACCCATATTTGGCTGATTTACATAGTAAAAGAAATCATCTTCTAGGTTTTGTTTCATAGATACATACATACGTGCTTGACAAAGTTCACAATTACAGGCAAGATCACTTTGATTCTGAAAATCATCTTCGGACCCAAATCCGGAATCCGATTCTTGAACTGAGGTCATAATGTTTAAGTTACTTTTAGCTAATCAGCTGTGTGATAAAAATTAATTAGGAACTGAAAAATGGTATACATTCATTTGATATTGTTAAGTTGCAAATAAACAAATAACTGCTTAAAATATCTATCCAATATAAACGGAAAATAATTTAAATACAGATACACAAAATAATTGACAAAGAAGCGGTTATAAAAACTATGAAAAGTACAATGTATTGAACAGAATTTAAATATTTTTATCTAGCTATTAACAACCATCGAAATACTGCTTTAGAAACATAAACGCAATTTAATCTAACCATAAAATTTTAACCAAAGATTGATTTCATTATTCAATGACTAACATTCTATGACAAGAACTATCTTTGAGCTAACATAGAAGTAGTTTTTATTAGCTAAAAAGACCATAAATTAACAGAAAATAGCTTAAAATAAACCAATATGGACCAGTTCGAATGAGAACATGCTTCAAATCTACGGAACTTACTTTCTATTATTTTAAATTTGCCCATTTTCATTGATTACAATTCTAAAGTTCTTCCTTGAACATGTTTTTTTCTAAGTGTGATATTTTCAACAACAAAAAACTATTTTCCTACCATTTGAAATCCCCTAACAAATTATGAACTTTGTTCTTTACACTTAATTAAATAGGTATAAAGATGACGATATATTAATTTGGTGCCTAGAAAACACAAACAAAATAGATAATAAACATAAAAGTATACTTGTGATGCATGGGCTAATTTTAAAGAGTATAGATTCCTATTTGGTAAATTTTAAAACAAAATTCATGAAAGGTAGGGCGCAATTCAGGGTACATTAATAAAAAAATAACCCATGAAGAATATATATGTATATGTATAAACATACACGACCAAATGCATAAATTTTCGATTTTTATTTTCTTAAATCTATTTTGGCACTTTGAAATGCGTAGAATCTGATGATATCATTCATAAATCACATAAACCTATATAAATAAAGGCTTTAGGAATATAGGTAGAATTGACATTTGAAAAAAATATTTCTGACTCTGCTCCGGCCATGGAATCTGCAAATGGGCATATTTTATGGGGTCGATCAAAACAGTTTGGATTCATATATAACATGTTATTGTTATGCTCTCAGGAAAGCAACACTAGCCAAAGAAGAAGAATACGGATTCACAATTGTAGTATCTTATTATTCTAAGTAATCAAAAGAATAACGTAAGACCACATGATGTATTTAACAGTAGTGTAAGTAAA
>JAUYWI010040674.1:0-18193 GCA_034780595.1 Parotoplana pacifica
GATGCAAGTTCACTCCAACTAATTGTGGCGATATCTTTGATGTTATCGATCTAGCTAGACCGTTGTCTTCCTCTTCTTCTGCTGCCATTCGTTTTCCCTTGGATAATGTTTTTTTTATATTGTTTCATCTTTTCTGAGAAGGTGTCCAAGATTAAAATATCTTGGCCACCTTCTCAGAAAAGATGAAACAATATAGAAAAACCATTTTCCAAGCCATTTCTCTGAGTGTTATCCATAACAAATGGTTGTTGTCTTATAGTTCTTGCTTCAAGACTAATTCTCGGGCGGATTATGTCGATAAATTAAGATTGTTTTTCTTCTTTTTGGTCCACGGGATCCGGAGAATTCTTTTGTAACACCAAAGTTCAAAAGCGTCGATGCATTTCCTTTCCTTCTTGTGGATGACCCAAGATTCGCAGCCATACATGATAATTAAGAAAACCAAGGATTCTAGCATCTTGACTTTGGTGTTTAGTTAAATGTAGTTGTCTTTCCAGATGGCGTTCAAATTAGCAATTGCAGTTCTTCCCATAGCTAGGCGTCTTTTTATTTCGTTAACGAAAGTGGCATTTTGATCGTTTTCAGTGCCAAGGAAGGTAAATTTGGCGACTTAGTCGATTTTTTTTCTATTGATGATGGTGATTTCAGGTTCTCCTATGGAAATTATATTGCTTTTTTAGGTTGAGGGAAAGACCTGCTTTGAGTGATTGTAACATTTTTTTTAAATTGATGGCAATCAGAGTCGTGTCGTCTGGGTAACAACGATTTGTAATGTTTAGTTCTCGTAGTCTAAGGCCTTGAGCTCTATAAAGATAAGCTTTTCTCATTCTTCCAGCGTAAAGATTGAATAGATGTAAGGTGAGAGGATACAGCCTTGTCCCTTTGCATATGCTGAATTCTTTGCTTTCGCCGAATTCTGTTCTGACGTGGGCCTTTTGGTTGTCATAAAGGTTGTAGAGAATATTGATCAGGTACTCTGGGATAGCCATTTCTCTGAGTGTTATACATAACAAATGGTCAACACAATAGAATGCTTTGCTGTAATCGATGAAATAGAAAATTGTGTTTTTCTGGTATTCTCTTGTAGTTTCCATGATTCGTCTCAAATTAGAAATGTGATCTCTTCATCCTCCTACCTTACAGAAGCCTGCCTGTTCGTTGGGGAGTTCTCGTTCTAGGTAAGGTTCGAATCTTCTCTGGATGACCTTGAGTAAGATTTTACTGCAGTGTGAGATGAGAGAGATGGTGCGGTTGTTGGAGCAAAGCGTTGTGTCGCCTTTTTTGGCAGAGGGATGTAGTTGAAATGTTTCCAGTCATCTGGCCATTTTGTTGTATTCCTAATCTTGTTGCAGAGGCAGATTATGGTTTTTATTGTGTTGTCTCCGGCTTGCTGGAAAAGCTCTATTAGCATGTTATCTTCCTTTGGAGACTTGTTGGTTGTAATCTCTTACAAGGCTTTTCTAACTTCTTCTTCGAGAATGTGTAGTTCACTTTTGACATCAAGTTTGGTAAATCCTACGAAAACTGATGTGTCTTTTTGTATACGTTTTCGACGTATTCTTTCCATGTCTTTGATCTCTTCAGGGTCGGCTAGAATTCTTACATTTGCGTCTTTCACATTGCTCCTTCTAGAGATAAAAGAATTTTTTATTTCTTTGATCTTATGAAAAAGTTCTTTGCAGTTGTGAGCTTGGTTGTGCGCTTCTATATCTTTGCAAACAGTTTCAATAAATTATGTTTTGTCTGTTTTCGCTTGTGTTTGGGATTTGGGGTTGTCTTTTGACATCGCTTCGATTTCCTTTGGATGTCAATGGATGTCAATGGATGTTTGGCTGAGCCGGTGGAACATTTTAGTTCATTTCTGAAAGGGATACTTCGTTTAGCTTCCTCATGGATGATCGCTTTGATCTCACACCAGATTTCAACTGGGTCATTAGATACCCAGTAATACAAATCCTTAAACATTTTTGAAAAATGTTGATTATCAATTTATGGGGAAAAATGTAAACCACGCATTTTATTATGCTCAAATTTGAGATTTAGAATTAGGAATGCATTTAGACAAAATTATTTTTAAAAAGTGAATTTCTTCATATATAAATGGCTCCAGTTGATTTAATATAGCTAATTATTACTTTCTTGGTCATTTCTAGTAGTTTGGGGATAATTTCCAGTCCATAAAATTGAATTTCAGACAATTGATTTGTATTGTGTTGGCGTGTTCTAGTCCTAAAATCAGTGGATCTCAATTTCTGACTTTGGATATTATATAGCTGTCATTGTTTTTAGCATACTTATAACATACTAAATAAAGGACAGATTCCCCAAAAATAAACTATTCATATTTTATTAGGAAATTAGGTAAATTTTTCATTTTTCCTATTAAGATTTTCATATATGGACAATGGTTGACACAAAAATGTCCATAACGTTTTTTAGCAATATTTTTAATGGAATTTTCTAGTTAGCTAAGGGGAGTATTATGCACCTTTTAGAAAAATATCTATTCGTTGGAACTTTTTTTAATCACAAAAATTTTAAAAATCAATTTTGGCTTGGCTCTCAGGTTGAACTTTGTGAACAGAACAAAAATCACTATTTTTCGATAGGCCTAGATAATTATGAGGTACATAGATATAGTAATTTGTGAAAAATGGCAAATTGTAAAAATAGTTATCTGAAAATAGATCTCAGTAATGTTTAGAGCATAAGAGACATATTAAATGCTGCTTTTATTTTTTTTATAAAACTACCATATTTAGTTTTTAACACAGTACCTACACGAAACTATTAATAAACCACCTTAAATCATTACTATTGAAAAAAAAAACATTTTCGTGGAAAAGTCGCTGTAACAATGGACCAAGTCTTCTGAAGGCGTTGAAGAGTATAGTTATAACATCCTTAAGAATTGACAACACTTAAAAATTTTCAAATAAAATTCAAATCATATTGTACATAATAAATCGAATTTTAACCTAAGTGGACATTGGGTAGTAATGCGACATAGTTGCAAGTATACAAACAAAAACTTGATGATGTCATATACCGTTAGCCAATGTTCAACGTTCCAATATATACTTTCTCATTAACAGATGTCAGCTCATGGGAAGTACATATAAGATATGTGGACAGAATAAACATCGCCTATATATTAAGCAATTGTGATACTAATTCAATAGAAATAGTCGCTTACAATCTCCTTTATTGCTATGTTTGAACCAATCACAAAATCAGGATCTAAGTAGGACTCTCCAAAAGACAACCTGAGGCATAGAGAAGTATACAAGTTTCTTCGTACAATTGGGTTACAAAACTGAAAACAACAACAAACAAGTAGAAAACCTGAACCCAAGGGTTAAATTATGGCAAAGCGAGTTAATGAATCAGAGATACACATTTATCAACAGTCTCTAAGCAAATGAAGTGAACAACAACAATTTGTCCTTTTTTTAAACAATAAAAACAACCCAAAACCAGATTTTTTAAATTAATCCTTTGAGCCTATTCATGGATTTCAATTATTTTAAAGAATCAGGGAAAAATTATTGTAAATGAAATCATCAAAGGTAGATATGTAATACGCCGGAGTGGAATAATTTGCGCTTCCAAATGTATTTTGCATTATTTTAGTTGAAAATATTTAATGTAGGTGAATTATTATTTTTTACTTTCCTTTGATCTTACGCTTTTCAATGGCTTTTATGTACCATAAGTAAGAGGAATATAGAAAGATATCTTATAGGTATTAGGTTTCTTTCTCAACATTTATTGATCGAAATGCAAGTTGTTTTCAAGCTTGATATTCAGATAATGGAAATTTGACAGTTACATAATACAGTATAATATGCCAGATATTTTTAATAAATGTATGTAATATTATACATGATAATCTAACCGTCAATTCATTATTAAAATAAAAATCCCACTGTTTGGTTTCATGAAAACTAGGTAGATAAAATAAACAAATTACTGTTTGGCCAGCAGTATAATGGCGAGTGGGATCAAACCTATAATTAGATACTTTTGTTTAGTCAGCAGTGTTTTTCTTCTTTCTAACCAGAATTTTAGACTAATAGCGTTCAGTCCATCTACATAATGTAATTCGAAATACATGATGCAGCGTAAATCTATAAAAAATAAATAACTGTTATCTAAACCAAATTTTGTCGAATAGTTGGAAGATTCTAAAAATCGATGTTTATAAGAATGTTTATGAATTTCTTTTAGACAGCTGAAACTAATGTGTAGGGATCGCTTGCATTTGCGTCGACCTCTTCGGATACGCCCTCTCCAGATAGAAGACTGGCACTTCCTCGTGAGCTGCTAACTCGACAGCTTTTGACAGAGCTACGCTTGTAAGTAAGAGAGGTCATAGACTGATGGGTGGAATGCAAACAGAAAGTATCCGAAGTTCCCGTAGCATTGATCACACAGGCAGGATCGCTGCATAGAGATACTTGGCTACGCCGACCATAGAGACTACTACCAAACGTGGCCCAACCATGTCCAGTACGACAAGCTGTTCGACTTGTATGCATAACAAGTCCACTATTTCTTGAGCACTGCTGCTGCTGAGTTAGTGATCTGCTGGTTTTTGGAAGGGTTTTAGATTTAATGGCATGTTGACACTCAATCAGTGCATGAGTGGTTTCTGTAGACGTAGTCTAAAAAGGAACACAATTGAATAAACTTCACTAAAACATGAGCTAATAATTCTATAAAAGTACCTATAATAAAATAGCTTTCAATAAAAAAAAAATTAGCTACATACTAAGTCATTGACGAGCAAAAGTGTAATAAAAATTTAATGAGTGAATAGTGCATAGATTTATAACGTATAGGTTACCTCGACAGTGTTAAGATTCAACCCCAACATATTTAGGTAACCTCTACATATTTCGGTTGAACCTTTGCATGTTTAGCTAAAGTCAACAGTGTGAAGGTTAAACCTCAACATGTTTAGGTAGCACTTTTATATGTTTTGTTCACTTCAAAAGGTGTTTCGTTTGCCCCTCTACAAGGTTAGGTCATTTCAACGGTGTTAAGGTTCAACCTCAACTTCTTTAGGTAACCTCTACATATTTAGGTTGCAAACTACATATTTACATCGCCTCAGCAGTATTAAGGTTGAACCTCAACATGTTTAGGTTGCACCTTTACATGTTTGGTTCACCTCAAGAGTAAGGTTCAACATCAATATGTTTAGTTAATTTCTATATGTTTAGATCATCTCAACAGTGTTAAGGTTCAACACCTACGTGTTTAGGTTATATCTACATTTTAGGTTGAACCTTTACATGTTCAGCTCACCTCAACAATATTACGGTCAAACTTCAACATGTTTAGGTTGAACCTTTACATGTTCAGCTCACCTCAACAATATTACGGTCAAACTTCAACATGTTTAGGTTTCAACCTCTATATATTTATCTAACATCTACATGTTTAGATAGCATTGTATATGCTTAGGTCACCTCAGCAGTGTTAAAGTTCAACCTGAAGATGTTTAGGTTGCACCTTTACATGTTTAGCTCACCTCAGCAGTGTTAAGGTAGAACCTCAACATGTTTTAGGTTGCACCTTTACATGTTTAGGTGAGCTTTACAATATTTAATTTTTGTAGAGAATTAATTAGTAAAAGGATTGGATCTCTGCTTATTTAGGTTAGTTCCACAAAAATATTTTTGTAAAGCTCAACAAAAAAGTGGAACCTAATTCTTGTCGAGGTTACCGCTATATAAATCAATTCTTGTTAGGTCAGCTCTACAAAAATTTAATATTGTAAAGATACTTAAACATGCAGAGGTGACCTATACATGTAAAAGTGCAAACTTAACAGGTTGAGTTTAAACTTTAACACTGTTAAGGTGACCTAAACATATAAAGGTGCTACCTAAAATGTAGAGGTTAGCTAAACATGTATAAGTTGTACCTTACTACTGTTGAGGTGAGCTAAACATGTAAATGTGCAACCTAAACACGTAGAGGTTGAATCTTAGAACAGTTGAGGTTACCTAAATACGTAAAAGTGCAACCAACATATTTAGAGGTGTCCTAAACATGTTGAGGTTCAACCTTAACAATGTTAAGGTGAGTTAAAAATGTAAAGGTAGGTACAACCTAAACAGGTTGAGGTTCAACCTTGCCACTGTTGATCTGGCCTATACGCCAGTTAACATTTTCGGCCGCCATATAGGTTATAGTTTTTAATCCTAAAAAAAGCATGTTTGTGCTAACATTGCACATTTGAAGGTTTCTATTAACTATAAAAGAAAACAAATTAGAAAATATAAATTTAATGTATTCTAATAAATATGTTTTTAGTTGTGGGAAGACCATTTTGGCGATGAAGTTAGCACCATGCTCGGGATTGGGGCAAAACTTGTTAAAATTCTAAGATTTATAGATGAAAAAAGTTTATAAATTAGCCTTATTTTTGAATGATAGTGCTCACTAGGATAGTGTTTTAGATAAATAAATTAAGTCGATCGACTTCTGAAAACTTAAATCAAAATTCATAGTCTTTAGTACCTCTAAAAGTTAAAGCATAAAAATTAAGTATGTTGGACATAAAATTTATATAAATTTATTGTTCTATAAATCTAGAAACAGTTGTTAAGTAGAATGTAGATTATAAAGTTCAAATATGGTAACTAAGATTTCATGTGGTCAAAGAGTCATAAAATATTAATCATATGGATAAACTGTAAGTATTCTTGGTTGTTATGTATCATTGGCATCCTTGCAACAGTTGCTAAGTGAGAGTATATGAAATGAAAGTTCATATATGGTAACTAAGGTTTTATGTAGCTGAATACCCAAAACCTTCTTGTTGGTATGTACTAGGGACGTCCCTGGCAACCATACATAAAATCTATTTTTTACTCTTTATAGTGAATAGCAACCTTAGTTAGCTGCAAAATTGAATTGAATTCGGTTAACGTTTAGACTAGGTATAATATATATATAATACCTAATACTAAAATTGAAGAATGAGAAGATAAGAAAGAAAATTTCAAAAATAAGACATTTCAGTATAATCCATTCTTTTTAATAACTTTCATGAATTTTTTATCAAAAGCTAAAACAATATGAATTGGTATTCATGAAAATCTTTTGGATATATTACGTGCTATTTTTGGCGTTGATTATTTCACTTTATAGTTTGGAATAAATGTCAGTGTATCACATGATTTTAATGAAGTATTTCTAAAAGTAGTTAATTCTATCAAGCCAATTTAAATCTTAATTCTACTCGTAATAATATAAGAATTATAAGACATGTACGTTTCTTCTACTTTTTATTTTCTTAATAAAGAGTGGTATTTCACAAATACTCGTAGTTAAAATAATATTCTGTAATTATAAAATAGAAATAATTGCATCTTCTAATTCGCATTTCAAAAGACAAACGGAAAATTATTGTATTTGTTTATGATCCGAAAAATCTGTCTAAACAATCTGTCCAAACAAAAGTTTTGTTTTAATATATGCATAAGAGGTCGCATTGTTAAACATTGTTACAGATTATTAATATTTTGTATATAATCTGTAATTATACACAAAACAATTTATATTAAATAATATTGAGATGCTAGTTTCTAAAGAAAACAATAACAACAATTGAGTTTTTAACAAATTAATGGGCACACAAATTGAAACATTAAAACATGACAAGATGGTCAGTCATATGAGAAATATAAAATCTAAATAGTGTCAACAAAATTTGAAATAAAAAAGAAAATATAGAGCTAAATTAGAGTGAGAATACATATTTGAGTAAAACCATTTTTTTGTTCATAGATTAGTAAACATTACTTTATAAAACCAAACAATTTGGATCAATAAAGTACAAGTTCAACACCAAGAACTTAAGAATTGAGTTATCTATATATACATACATTTATGAGCTGAATCTAAGTTAGTTCTGTAGTAATTTTTAGCATAAAATATAGCGCTCAAAACTAACTTCCTCAAATAATATTGGATGTAAAATATCATATATATTCCAATAGAATCTTTTGAAAGTCTATTATTAATCAAACTAACTTACTATCGCGTAAAGCTGGTGATTATGAAAACGTTGACGATTAGTAGTATGTCTTGTAGTATTTCGTCGACCTCTAAAAAAATTATCAAGTTGACTGCATGCTCCTCCTAGAGATGATGACATGCTATTGCTTGTTTTCAGTAAAGCCTTTTGAACATCTTTCGAAGGTGATGAACTTTCATCAGTAGAATCACCAGTTGATTGAAAATCGCTAATTGTAGTTGGTCGTGGTAATTTCTGATCATCACCATTACGGGCCCATGTTACTAAACCACTGCGTACTGACGAAGCATGGGCTGTTGTTGATGGAATGCTGCGACGGGGTATCGATAGTGGTCTGTAAACGTCATAATTCGGAATACCAAGACCGGCTCCTCCCAAACCGTTAGATGACCTAAAAGAAAATTATTAGTGACCTTTAATTACTTTTTGGGTGTTTTAGTATTTATAATAGTGTTTACCAAAATATATACATAACAGGTATGAATAAATTACACATGGATCCATATAAATACACACTGTTGTATAGGAACTGATGACAGACGGGTAGAGTTGGTGACGCGTTTTTTAGGACACCCTATATATCTCTATGGTTACAATATTATAGAAAATTCCTAACCATACCTAACTGCTGCAGAACGTAGCTCAGATAGGCATTCAGTATCCACCGGATTTGCCTGGGGGCTGTCAAACTTCACAAAGAAAGCACACAATACAGGGCATTGTCGAACCAAAGCAGCTTGAAACGACTTGCTCAGAACGGAATACACCACAGGGTTGATACAGCAAGAAGCATAAGAGATGGTTTGAGAGACAAATTTAATAACAATCATGGTGCGAGTGTAAGAAAATGTTTTCCGACCAAAATTGTACCAACAATTAATAAGTTGGGTTGGCAACCAACATATGCAGTACAGGCTGGTAACCAGAACAACCAGTTTAGTAACTCGACTGCGCATTTTCTGTTTACCCAAAGTGGTTCCACTTGCACGTCGTGTAGCCAAATTGCACTCACGAGCCTATTGAAGAAATGAAAGAGTATTTACATAATATTTCGAAAATACTTCAACTTTTTGGTCACCATTTAAAAAATCTATCATGGAATCTTAAAGCTAGTGAAACGAAATATAGATTTTGATTGTATAGATGTACCTAGATTCAGATCATCGATTTGACCAATCGTCTTGAAATTTGAAACAATGATTGAAAATGGGCAATCTCTAGGGGCCAAAGATCAATTTTTGAATCGATTATAGGATGTGCGGAAAGGGCTTTAAAAAAAGAAAATTGAAAAAATAACTAATAGTGAATCTCTATTGTTGTAACTTGATATAAAGACAACAAATGAAAAAAAATACAGTAGATAAATACCATCATATAGAATTAAATAACTATAAGTTCAACTAAGTGTACTTAGATATTCACAAATAGCAACCATTGGTATATTGAATGTGAAGCTGTCTAAATTCCTTGTTCAATGTTTGTTCAGTTAAAAAATTATCTGGCATAGTGTCTCATCACATATTGATACCCAAAAAATCCATAGGCAGCCTACTATTTTCCAGTTCCTAAAAGCGAAGTTCAGGTCTGGCGAACCTATGCTGCAATACAATTGCTTGAGAATTGTTCAGATAACCTACATAGCTCTATGTAGTCTCACTCTATCTATCTATGTTTTGGCATTCCTGTCGGGCGGTGCGTAGATAAGCACGTTCGATCGCAGTAAGGAACTCCACTATACTAACGGGTTTTTGCTTGGATGTTTCATTGTAGGGAGGGTTATCCAGGATATTGAGGCAAATTTGGACGTAAGCTGGGCCCTTGAAAATGCAGCGATTGCATTTCGGGGAGTAGATTTGACCATTGGAGTAAAGGAAGTCATTTGATTGGGTGTTTATCGACTCTAACTTAATCAAATGTCACAATGCTGATGGTTGAGGTTGTCGGTAATGTTCTTTTAGAGAGTGAAATCATGGCTCACACTACACGGGTTGTAGGTAGCCTCTTTACTTCAACTCTCCCTAACTGCGCTTAGCCACATTTATACAAACGTCAAGGCCGATAGGGGTGAGATCTTGGGAAAGTTTGGTGGCGATGTTGGCAAGGTTGTCTGCCTCTTCATTATCATGAATGCCACAATGTGCAGGGATCTTTGAAATTGGAGTTTTAAAACGTGCTTGCTTCCAAATTTTATTGGTAATATGGTTGTGGGTCAATTTCAAGAGCTTGAATGGAAGACTTGCTATCCGTAATGATCTGCATGAGGTAGTAGTCGTTGTTATGAATTTTGCTGAGAGCTTTATTAATGGCAGTAAGCTCGTCACAGAAGCTAGTGTTGCATTCCCCGCTGGAGCACCACCTTGAACAGAGAGTTTGACTTCACTAAAGAACCCGCCTCCACCGTCTGTATAAATGAAGGACCCATCAGCATAGGGAAGTGTGTTGAGATAATCCAACGCGACCGAGCGATAAGGTTTTGAGCCTGTACTTCACTATCTTCTTAGCAAGTGTATGGAAGGTATCATCGTCTTCGCGTCTAATGACTCTGATATATGACAGTGGTTTTGGTTTTAGCCATATTCAGGATAGGTTCACGAAGGAGATTGTTGGTATTGGTCTTGTTGGGATATCCGGTGATTATTTTCATATTAAGAAGGTGAGTGGGTACCATTTGGTGCATCCAAGCTTCCGCTGCATACTCTAAACAGGGTTGGATGTACGTGATGTAAACACGGTGAAAAGTTTGAGAATTGGCTCTCCAGGAACGACTGGCAAGAGCTTTAAGCTGTTGGAGTATTCTAGAAATATTGGACATGAGGTTTTTACTGTGTTAGCCAAACTGAAGGAAGCTGTTCAGGGTTGTTGATTTGTTGCCCATTGATAATGATGTTGATTTGTTCAGACGCTTCTTTGCTCCATTGAATAAATAACAAGGTGCTACAATTCTCAGGAGATAGTTGCATTTTTCAGTTGTTGACCAGGTAGTGATGGAATCCTTCTTGCATTTTGTTGGTGAGAAAATCGATGTCAACTCCTTGGGTAGAGGTAGGTCATCAACGAAGAAATCGCTCTGCGTGGTTGTATACTATGATGCATCCAAAATGCGTTCTATTAAGATGCCAATTTTGGTGAAGTGCTGAAAGCAGTTCTCCAAAAATTCAATGTGTTTTTTCCACCCAGAATAATAAAATAAATTTAAAAAGCGCAACTCCTTTCCGGACACCTTATATTTAATTTATAACAATAAATTGCATCAAATTCATCTATTCATATGTTCTATGTTACGAGTCGAAATAATATAGAGGGAAAATTATTATTTTAACAAATAAGACGTATAACATGAGGTCTTATTATTTATTTAATCAATAGTTATTGCCTTTTCCTTTTTGGCCTTCAATTTTTGGCCTAATTTATTTTTACATTAATCTCTTACGCTTTAAGATTTTATTCCAGTTTTTCCCATAAAATATAAACCAAATGTTCACAGTTTAAATTCCAATTTATGAAATATTTCAATAAAGTTAATAAACTAAAAAAAGTTACTGTAATTACAGATGAAACTTTAACGCACTTAAAACAGTTTAAATAAAAGTTTATCGCAAAAAAGTAACTAACCTTTAGTATACCGCCAACTTTAAGCAATCTTCCATGCTCGTTTTAATATTTACATTTACTAAACTTACCTCTCTTTTTACTTTCCCGACAATGAGCATGTTCATAATAAGAATGCAAGAAAAAGGAACAATGTAGGTCATAGTGATGATGAAAATCGGATAAACAATCCAAGCAAAATTTTCTTCTAGGCTGTCTTGACACATAAAGTGCTGAGTATGATTGGGACCAATGTGATTTTTCTCTTTGAGATTATAATAGAAAGGAACCGGTATTGAACTCAAAATCGCCACTAAAAATGAATATATTATAAAATAAAATTTGGAATTTCTACCAAAGTAAATAGTTAACTACATTTTTAAAACATTGGTCATTGATATTTTAAACTTAATTTTCTAGAAGGTGATGCAGACATCAAATTTATAAAACATGTTTGTATATAGGGCCCCTAGGATGTTACTGTTCACAGAATACAAAGGCAACCATGTTAGGGCCATTCACATTTTTGTTTTTATTAATCATTAAAATCCATAGTACAAATCACACTATTAGAAATTTAAAAATGTATTTTTTCTCCATTTTATGATTCTAAATGATTAAAAAAGACTTATTATTTCCAGCAGTTTGCTGTGGATATAAAAATGCTTCTAAGCACTCATTCTTTTGTACAGAGCACTGGTCATGTGGTTGGACACTGGACTCTTAATCCAGAGGTGTCTGATTCTATTCTGGGGAATAGGATGTTACTAACGCCTATGTTTGGTTTGGTATTTCTCTCCTGATTTATGCAGAGCATATATTTAGTTTATTCTATCTGAACCAAACGCAAACTGACACTTTTTATTTTCGTAATAAGCTTAATACCTTTGTCCTGATTTCCGTTAGGTTCAGACATTTGATGCACTAAAAATGACGACTTAGAAATTAATATACATACTATATTTGTTTTGGTATGGGAAGCACAACTAATTATAAATGATACTTTTTATTTTCGTAATAAGCTTATTACGCAGGCTGAATTGCGTATTAAGCCTATTACGGCATGATATATATAATAAATTTTCTACTAACATTTGAATTATCATTGGAATATCTTTAGATTTGGCATACTTATTTTTTACGGATATGTTACTAGTGTGCAATTGAGAATCATATATAGGTATAAGCTCCGTGCAAAAGTGTTGCCGCATCCTTAGATTTCATATTTTTAATGTATTTTTAACCGTCACTGTGAGAAAAGGATACGTCCAACAAAGTTGAAAATTTTACACCACTATCCAATAACATAATTGAAAGTTGTGTGAAAATGTTAACTTTATTGGTTTCATCATATAATTTTCTTACAGTGACTGTTTAAAATAACATTATAAAATGTGAAAATCTAAGGGTGCGGCGACACTTTTACACAGGGCTGTATATGTATATATATTTACTATCTAAACACATTATGGTCAATTTTTAAATAAGATTAATAAGTTTGTTTTCTGATCAACACTTTTAATGAAATGTTATACAGTTGATAGTAATTAAGTGGGGAACATCTCGATTATAGAGAAATTTTACTTGTTTAAACTTTTATAAAGACAAAAATATTTTTTAAAACAATGTTTCTCAGGTTGAAAATTGATTTTTTTTTCTATTAGACCATAGAAATTTTTTTTCAAAACACGAAATAGATGTAAAACAATAGCATACCTACCAAATATTAACCAATTTCATCAATATTTAACATCAGAAATTTTTTTGTAAAACTTTTCAAAGGGCCGTCCTGTGGCCTTAGTGGTCCACCAGAAATAACAGCAGTACTTACCTCAATACCAAATTAAAGAAAATCGGTTATACCATTTTAAAGGGGAGTCACGTACCCTTCCCCGCCCCAGTTGACGACGAACGGTTAATAATAGTAATTTTACCTGAATATTTGAACATGGACATAATTTGGGTAAAACTAAACAAAAAAGTAATCAACAAATATCTGCTTTATTAGAGACATAGAAACTTTTGAACAATGAACAAAAGTTTGGATTATCATCACAGACAACGGAAAAAACTACTTCAATACGGTTTTGGCCTATTCAAACGAATAATCCTGTAGGCGTGTTCAAAATTTATAAACATTTTTGTTTCAAATACTTTTATAAATAGAACAAACAGGATAATTCCACTTCGAATTCAGGATATAAGACGTCATTATTCTAAAAAAATTGTCAAAAAAACAAAACTGAAACTTAATGAATCACAGACAAAGTTAGAAAATACCATTTAATAGATCCAATAAAACATATATGAATAGATCTAAATTTCTGCAATAAAGATTCCTGCAAACTACAATTTAAAAAAAACTTCAAATCAAAATTAAATTTATAAAATGTACCTAACTTTAATTTCATATCTTAATTTAAAAACTATCAAATGAACCTTAACATTTTTAGTTAAGCAATTTATTTAATTTACATGGACTAATTAGGTTTAATTCTATCCCGATATAGTTAATTATAGTACTCACAGTAGGTACACCACTCAGATAATGAATAAAAATGTAAAAATGTTGGTACATTGTTAAATACGAGTACTATGCATATCTGAGCAAGGGGACAGTGGGCACGTCCCCACGAAATTAAAAAAAGGGGAGGGGGTCAAGGAAGAAAATGGGGAGGGGGGGGGGAAGAAAATGCTAATCTTTCATTGCACTAATGTTTGAGACTTAATATGCAAAAAATAGAAGTTCTTCTACAAAATAAAACGAATTATTAATTTACATATGTCCACAATGGATATAATGTTAAAAACGCTTATATTTATTTGGCCAGCTTATCTGATAGCAATCAGAAATTTAATCTCTTTGTTCACAAATAATTGTCAATTTTGGAAATTAAAATTTTGATGTATGTAGATTTCTCAGTATATTATTTCATTACACAAATAATTGCAATCAGTAAATGTATGTAGAAGAAATTGTAACTTTTAACAATAAACAGTTAGCTCAAACATTATAACAAAATTTAAAAAAATCGACAGGGAGCAAGCTAGGGTCGCAAATTAAAGTTTGTTCGATTGACTGCAAATTTGGTATGTAGGTCTCAGTATAAAACAAAATGGGGAAATTTTGATTATCGATTTTTATTGGCAAAATACGATATTTTTCTATAGTTGATCTAAAACTTTAAATTGGTATTTAGAATACTTATATTTTTTATACAATGTATTAAAAAATAGTAGGAATCTTCACATTTATTATGATCACCTCGTTTTATCATATTTTTGGGGGTTATTTTATTATAACTTTTTAAATATGACAATATATTCTAGAATTTTACTTAGACAAGCATTTCTATAACTTAATAAGTATTATAATATAATTTAAGTAATTATTCGGTATCTTACGATAATAAATTTCATTTAAACGCTATTACGACTTTTTATAAGAAAAACTACATGTTTTCAACAAACAATCATATGGAATGTTAAAAATATAATTGTACAACTTATAAAGCATGTATATGCATGGCATGCAACAAATATTTGTGAAATTCACAGGCTCTAAAAAGTTTAGTATTTTGTGTGATCACCTTTCGCGGAAATCATTGCTTGAATTCTATCGGACATGCTATCGATAACATTATGCAATTTGTCAGTAAACTCGTCATCCCAAAACCATGCTTTGAGGCTCTCACCAATAAGTTGATTTTTGGTTGTTATTGAGATTTTACTCATTTTCTGCTTCATTAAACCCAAACCCCATATATACTTAATGGGGTTTAAATCCGAGGAATTCCCAGGCCAAGACGTTTGCCAAACTCTTTGACGATCTTTGCCATATGTTAGGGTGGGGAACCATTGCAAAGTTGAGGAAGAACCCTTGTTTGTATGTATAAGTCTCAGGTACTGTTTTTTCCATCATGCATTCCACGACATGTAGTCTCACTGGTCCTTTGTAGGACACCATCTTTGTTGGGTGTTTGACTTCTTGATAAACAGGTAGAGAACTTGGGAGTTGCCATACATGTCTGCTGCTGGCCATTTTGCACTCAAAAGTGGTTTCATCACTAAAACATTCACGACGCCAATCGTTGATAGTCCAGTTTCTATGTTGTTTGACAAACTCTAGACGTGCCTTAATCATTTTGGATGTCAACTTTGGAACGTGTCTAGGCTTGAGCGACTTATAACCCATATGCTTGAGATGTAACTCCACGTTGTGCGAGTTAATCTTGAACTTGAGTGGCTGATACCAGATTATCCTGCCGAATCATTCTTTACATCGATCGGTCATCTGCAGCTGTCGTTAAACATATATTATAGATTTACTGACTACCTATGGACTTACACGCTAAATTTGAAGTTAACTGGACAAACTTTAATTTTTGGACCTGGTTACGTCATCGGGCCCATATAATTTTTTAAAATTTAAAACTTTTCCAAGGTATCAAACCATCCATGGGAAGAATGAAATTCTAACGTCATGGCCTACCCTGAAATTCACTATGATAACATATCTTTTTTGGAGTCAATATAATTTTATGTAATTTTCTACAGTTACAAAAGAAAGCATTATGTATCTTTCAAAACTGTAGGAACCTTTTTATCACAAAAATAAATTAAAATTTTTGTTTGGCTCTCAGGTTTCACTCTGTGGACAAAAATCAATATTTTCAAAAACCTGTATTATATGATGAATAATATGAGTTTCTAACATACGAGTATACCTAATATGAGCCGTATATGTGTAATTTTAACTTCAGGATTGACTGTCTTTTTTAAGTAGATCTCTCAAAAACTGATTAGAATGACCTACTTTGAGAGTCCAGCACGTGATTTTGAGTAGTGGGCGTATGAAAACTATATTTTTTTCGTGGAAATCTGCAAACCTTCATTTACGACAATAGGTGATTTCAAAGTTGGTCTTAAGACTAAAACTCTGCTGGATTTAAGGATTTTATGATTCTAAAACCAATTACAACATTTTATAATAAATGCTTTTTTATTAAATTAAATATAAGCTTAACACCAACACAGGTTTTAATCATAAGACCAACTTGAAATCACCCAATATATACAAATTCAGCTTAGAGTCAAAGTCTTTGAGTTAGAGAATAATATATTTAGCTTTTAATTTCACTTATTAATTCTTTAATCGGAACATCATAACCAATCAAACATACAGTATATACAGTATATAGCTTACCGGCCCAAGCACCTGCACAGATCATTTTGGCATTAAAAATGCTCATTTTTCTGTTTTTCCAGGGATGCACAACAGCTAAGAATCGACTCGTAGTTAAACCAAGTAACACTAGAGCTGATGAAAACACAACCATCTAAAATGTTAATTATAATCACAGATTTCAATTATACCTACTACGGTCTAACTATATAACGTCTTTGATTATAATAGTAAAAATAAATTATTTGGTCAAATAATAATCAATACAAAATTGAAGCTAATAAAATAACATACATATTAGTGCTTTATTAGCTTCAATTTTGTATTTGATTACCGAAATGAAATATCCAAAACAAGTTAAATACAAGTGAAAAGTAAACAAACTAATGACTTACCGAAACTAATTGATATTATTATACAAAATAAAAAAGGGTGCACAAACTTTTGTGATAATAAATATAAAAAAATACAAGGTTGTGGGCAAAATTTTTCGAATTTAATAATTCTTCATCAGGCCAATACAGAAATTATAGAAAGAACCATAAAATTAAATAGCTAACGGCCTGAATTTACTTTAACCCTTCTACGGCGCACATATATTACAATCATTGATGGCGCACATGATCATTTTTGATCACCTTTATTTAAATCATGAATAAGTCATACCATTATTTTCAAATTATCGTTTGCACACCTAACTAATGTAATCTGCATTATACTTTGGGTGCATGGATTCTATTGGTGCAGACAATTCAATACAACGTGGTTATGTAGTGAGTGAGAGATAATAGTTATTCATATTTATTGTGATAAGTAGTCGTAAATATTCAGTCATGGCTGCTAGACGTATAATTGACAATTCCGACTCTGATTCATCAATAGACGAAGCTTCCGATTCTGATCATCTTGAAAGAGAAACTTCAAGCGAATCTTCCGAGGAGTCTGATAGTGGAGATGATAATCCACCTCTCCTCACGTCTCGCAATGGCCTTATTCAATGGGAGCAGCAGCCTCCTGCACCTCGGCAACCAAACCGGCATAATGTCTTCAGACAGCGTACTGGACCTACAAACATAGCCAGACAGGCCACAACAATTCTTCAGACTTTCCAACTAATGTTTACCGACGAAATGTTGCAGTTGATCCTTCGACACACAAATGCCCATGCAGCAGCCCAAATAATCATACAGGTAAGCTCTTGTACTGTACCAACCGCATTTTATATGTGTACCTGAATATTATATAATTTATATTTACATATGATGCAGTTATGATATGATATGATACATATGATATGATATGATATGATATGATATGATATGATATGATATGATATGATATGATATGATATGATATGATATGAT
>JAUYWI010040785.1:0-18193 GCA_034780595.1 Parotoplana pacifica
ACTATAAGAGATAACTCTACAGTACTGGAAAAGTTCTACAGTGCGGAAAAGTACTACTTTTCCGTACTGTAGAATGTAACTTTTCATAGCAAGTATAAGAAAAAGAATATTTTCATATTTTTTTGGCTTGATTGCAATAATAGTCACTGGATTGAACTCCTTATCATAAAACAGATAATCGATTTAATTTCTCCTGTTTTGGAAATGTCGCATCCATTAAATGTATGTAGATAAAATTTACATATTTTTAAAATATTTAAGTTTGTGACTTTAAGCAGTTTAACCAAAATTTCTTTGTTATTTTAAAATTTGAAGATTTTATGGATATTAGGAAATCAATGTGGCTAGAAGCAATAAAATTTACGATTTTATGTTCAATATTTAATTGTCAGTTTGACAATTAAATCTCTAAAGAAAATATTAGTTATTTAATTTTATTCTGAACGGATAATTTCCAAGATTACAAATAGAGGTAGCTTATGGAAAACTATTTGTTATCTATACGAAAAATAAAGGCAATATTATCTTAACAATTTTATTTTTTGAAAATGTTTACAAATAGAAAAAAAAGAATACTTTTTGTTGATTAGTTAATGATACACATTACACACAAATTTAGATTTTTTGTAACAAGAATCATCGTACCAGAATGGATTTCCAAATTTCGACCGGCCAAGGCTAACACAATCCTCATCTCCACTGCCAATTTCTACAAGCTTTAACTTTAGAAGGTATTTCCTACAGTGCAATAGAAATGGAATAAAATCAGTTTTAGTTAAACGTTCTTTGTAGTAAATATTAGCAGTTTGGTTGTTGAAAGTATTTATCAAAATAAAATTTATTACATTAAATCACAGTTGTAAATCAAGTGAATAATGTATGTAATATAGGTAGACAGAGCTTTTTAAAATTATAAGCTACAATTAGGGAATCAAATCCTAAGAAAAATGACTATTTATATCGCCTAAAATTATACATATAAAATAATTTTGTTGTTTTTTCCACATATTCATTAAATGTGATAATAAATGTAAAATTAAATATTTTGTTTATGTTAGAAATGTAGTAAAGTGTCTTCTTGTCAGTGATTTTCATAAGTAACTATGTACCTTTATTTTTATATTTATGTGCTATAATGGTTGCTATCCATTTTTCAGAACATGACTCCGTAATTTAGAAATGGCACGAAGGAATGTGCCATTGTTCGACAAATGTAGTTTCAAAAAGATTTATTAAGCATTTTTGCCATTTATGAAATTGATGCTGTTCTTATGATAGTTGACAAGTGTGACTCGGTGTAGTATAGAAACTCAGTGCAGGGACACAGTATTAATCTTCTAAAATGTACATACTTTATAGATTTTTATGTACAGAATTGAATACTTAAAACAAAAAGACATTTTACTACATTTCTAACAGAAATAAATCATTTCTTTGTGAATAATACCAGATAACTCCAATTTAATGATAAATAGAAGATACTTACCTACCTATCTAAAATACTGATATTATTATTTTATTAGACGTAGGAGGCTACCACAGAACTTAATGTAGCTATATGTTCAGTGGAGGCTACTACGCTCCAAAATCTGCTTACCATATTTCATCCGTAAGTCATATCTTCTTTAGAATTTCCAATTTTTTCTCATACAGATGTTTCCAGCTTTTTATTAAAATGATAATTTTGTGATTTCTGCCTCTCCTCCTGGTCAGTTTGATGTAAAGTTCTATTAATTTCTTGACGATCACTCGAAGTGTGAATATAAACCGTTTCAGCACAACATATTTTCTAATTTTAAATTTAAAAGTCCACTTCAATTTCTTCATCAGTTCTGTCCAGGGTACCTCGATAGGTTTGAACTTGATCCACCGATATCCTTATTTCAAAAGAACAACATCAAAATTGATTTTATATTTAAATTCAGTATCAATAAGTGCAGTATTATAATAGGTAGGCAAATTATTGTAAGTAAAACATTTAAAGTAATGTCTAATTGAAAAGTCAGGCCAATAAATTTTAAATAAAATAGATTTTACTGAAATCAGTTGTTCAAAACCAGGTAGGGTCTTGCTTTTCTACAGGATTAGATTAACGGTTAAAGCCTACTGTGGGGTACACATGTACCCCAGCTGTATTTGGAATAATGTCTAACAAGCTGTGAAGTAGATTGGAAACTGCCCTTCCGTGACTTTTATTATTTTATTGGGTACTTTTAATAGGTATTATTGTCACTGCAATATATTTAGCCATAATTTCGTCTTTATGATAAAGCCTTATGACAAAGGCTTTACATAGTAAAAAAATGGAGCAGGCTTTAACCGTTAATAGAATGATTATTTTAAATAGAGATTCTTATATTTGTTTATTAATAATTCATAAATTGTTTTATATAGAGTAAACCATAAATATTGAGAGCATAGAGTAATGATTGAGAGTTTACAAAATGTTTTTTCAACATTTTTTTGCTTAGTTGATCATTTATAATACGCCTGTTAAATTCAAACCGAAAGAACACAATGATGAGATAAATGTCAACAGCGCAAGACATACCTACTATTAGACATTTTTGATACTTTTCTGGTTAATATAAAAGCCCCTCATATGACTATGGGGCAGACACTTATGTATTTCATTTCAAAATGTACGCACAATTAAAGTTTTATCTTAATTTTAAAATGTTTGTTCCCAAAAAATGAAAAAATATAGTTGGCATTTGGTTATTTTTGGATGATAGGTATATTACGTAATGATTAGCAGTATACAAAATTATTGAGTTTGGTGTTTTTTAGTGGAATTACTGAAAACACAAAGATTCTGAAAATTTAAAACAAATAGTTTTGAAGCAATCATTTATGGAAATATTAAATGTTTCAAAAATGGACTTGCATTAATAATAACTTTAAAATACTTTTTGCCAGTTTACTGAATTTTTAGAAAATTATTGTTACTTTTCACTAATTTTTATTTTTTCACTAAAACGGCAATCACTAGACTTTCTTAAATACATATATCAAGTATAAATTACATATCAAGCCAAAAATTAAATTTAGTATGCAAATCCATAAACAATTATTGAAAAATGATTGATTATCGATTTTTTGGGGGGAAATAGACATTGTCGGCAAAAATCTAAACCAAACATCCTATTATGCTAAAATTTGAGATTTAGAATTCGGAAGGCATTCAAAATAATGTATTAGAAAATTGGATGCTTCACATTTATGGTTGCTGGTCTATGAGGTCCGGCATACCATAATCTATTACAGTGGCGGTTCACTAAAATGAAAGTTTTAATAAAATGTATTTTATGGTAAGAAAATGAAGCAAAATGGTTTGGTTTATGCTAGCTTAAAATGTGTTTCTAGATCATTTTTACTAGGTTTTGGTTGAATTTGTTCACTAAAATAAAAGTTTAGAAAAATCTTTTTTTAACGTGTGTCTGGGCCTAAATTTCATATTTTGGATAAAGCTATGATATTTCTTACTGGTACACTAATAGTGCATCAGAAAAGAATAAATAGGCAAATTTGAAGGCATTGAAATAAACGGTTCATTATTTTATCATTAATTTAAACTTCCATTTTTTGGGTCAATATTTCTAATGAATTTTTGTTACAATGCTTAAGGACATTGTTAGTCATATTTACAGCAAAGTTAAAAAATGTATAAGTTAAATATTTTTTTATTTCAAATATAATATTTTTGATTTTTAATTCTCAGGTTGCACCCTGATTCTTTACCCTTCAAAAATCTATAATACATGTTACTGAATGTAGTAATACTGTTATGGTTACCAACTATATGAACTACTTTTACCAAACAATAACTGCAGGAATAAAAGCTGGCACATAAATCATTTTTTTCAAAACAAAAACGTAATATACATCTGCTGTACAATGAAGTAATTGCGATATATTTACCAAATATGAACTCCAAAATAATAACTACAAGATACATTAAAAAAAAAGCCAAAATTGGACCAGAGTGACCTATTTTAGAGGGCGACCACGTGGCCATTTGTTGATGAACACTTTTAGTTCAAAAGTTGGGAAAGAAATTTTGTGACACAAAATCAAAATTACCGTTTTTGAGATAGATGCCAATAAATATGTTTATTTCAGCGTTTATCTCAGCGAAGAGTTAAGCTGTTTGTTTGGAACAGTTTTGAATAAGTGATAAAAGGGTTAATGAATCTCCTCTATTTTTCCTCTCCAAGGTGAAACGCATGAAACGTTTGGACATGTTAAATATAGATAACTAATTACTTCAGAGAATAATTGGTCAACCATTTCGATAATTCATTATCTCAGATTAGATCAGAAACGGTCAGTATGACAGTTAAAACATTTTCGACATTATTATTTTACAATGATAAAGCTTATCCTAACAATATTAATAGTCTTTGGATAAAGGTTGTATATTTAATTCAATTTTCAACAACATTATTTTTAAATTAGACATTATTTCTAGTCATATTGATCTTGAAGCAATTTTTGCTAGTAAACGATTTAATATTGGATTAGGTGTAGATATTTTAAGTAAAATTCGTATTGATAATTTTTATCAAATTTACTTTACTTAACTCTTCAACAAATACCTAAATCAGTTCGCTTTCTTTCCTGCATATAGAGCTTAACAAAATCAATATATTTACCTGTTTTAACCCATTTTCGTCCAGAATAATCGATAACAACAACTCGATGGTCAACACCTGTTCCAGTAATTATGGTTCGAATTAGAATTCGTCTGTTTCGAGGTCGAATAAAGATATAGCGTCTTCCACGACAGTCAGTAAATATTCCGTGTTTCATTGTTGCAAAATGATGTACAGCATGCCAGATGCCATGGAAATGTTGCAAGATATTTCCTTGATGGTCTATGACAATAGTTGGGCCACGATGTCTAGTACACATGATGTATCTGTGGAAAAAGTAAGATAGGAACAATCACAAGTATTGTGTAAAATACTAAGTGGGTTGTGGTTACTTGGATACCTACTAGAATACAAAACTGATATTTGGCCTTGAGGTATGTGTCTACAATAGGTAAGTTCAGAGTGGACTCTACGGAATATCTTGAAATCTTCATTAATATTAAAAGAGGAATTCAACAGAGTATCTTTACTCTGTGATGCATATGATAATTAGATCTGATTATTTTTAGACATCACTGCTACAAAGAACCAAAACGGTCAACTTTTTAACCCTTGTTTATTATCCATTAAATAGAAATATGTTTGTTTAATGAATTTTCCTACTTATTCTTTGTTAGGTTTCTGAAATATCTAGCTTAGAAAATTTATTATTCAGTTTAATTTACCATAACAATAACTAAAATATAATCTGCAACTGTTTTCAAGATTGTATAAGATTTTTAAAATCGAATTTCAGGATATTATTTATATGTGGCACTGACAAATATTTTCTTTAAAACTAAAGGACCTCACATTAAGGCATGATTCAAAGGGTGATCCAATAGGTCTCTATAGTTTTATTTTTGAATAGAATTTTTCCATCAATTGATGCTTTGAATATTGTATTTTAAAAAGTAAAAGCTGCTCCTCGGCTTACTTAATTAGTATCCATTTACCACCCTTTCCTTTGATCACCTTTCTTCCCCATTTATCGACATAGATAACAGTCTTATGTTTGATAATCACTCGGTATCGGTGTCTTCGCAAGTGGATGATGACTCGACCGAACTTGATGACAAATTTTCTTCCATATCGATTTTTAAAAATGTTACGGATATATCTACGACCCTTTTTCTTGAGCAAAGTGAAGAGAGTGCGTCTTCTGCCAGACGTTTTTATCTTCAAATGTAAGATTCACAATATGTATATTATACGTCAGACAGAGAGGTACTGTTTGACTATCTTTTTAATAGTTAATAAAATAAAAATATATACATGAAACATGCATACATATAGTGCTGTGCATTATTATGTTAAAGTTTGTATTATTAGAAGGCCTAATAATATCAATAAAAAAATTATTGTCCTTTTTCTACTCCGTTAGGAATAACTTTAATTGCATGTTTCCAATTTATTTTTAGATATCTATAGATGTCTGTTATATTATGTAGAATAAGATTAGTGAACATAAGGGCATACTGATAGCATCTGATAAAACCATTTTATCGAATGCGCTGCTATAATAAATTGACTTTACAAATAAATAATAGAGAAGCTTTTTGAGATATATTAGCCAGGTTTATTATATTAAATTGAATGAAATAAATTTGTTTCTAACTCACATAGTATACAGGTATATGTATATAAATTAATTCTTAATAAATCAATTATTTTTATTTAATTTTCCTAAATTCGTTTAGAGTATTTAGGTAGCCGACCTAAAATTTTCTTTAAAGTTCCGTATAATTGAAAAATGAAGTAATTTGATAAATAAACATAAGTTACCCTTATTCTTCCATATCTTGTATATTTAAATAGCCCACCAAATCCTTTACGACGGCCATAGATCCAGCGATGACGATGACGATGACGATGACGATGGCGCACTCGAACACGTACACGCACGCGATGACGTACACGCACGCGATGACGTACACGCACACGATGACGTACATGCACACGGTGTTTGTGGGATATATGAATCTAAAAGTAGATATGGAAAAAAAGTTAATTTAATATTTAGTAACACATATTACTTTGTTCTTTTAATTTTTAATATTTAAGTAGTTACATAGATTGGGGATTCACCATTATTATGAGTATGTCAAAGTGGTGAAATAGTGTTTAGAGTAAAAACAGATAAAAGTAAAAAAATTTTGGTTCTACCTTTATGACAATTGTATTTATTCTAAAATAACATTTCTTAGATATTGTTTTTTTTTATGTTTTGAATGTTTGATCGCTATAATCTGAAACACATAAAGCCATTCTAGTTTATTCCCACATGTCTTTTAAAATAGATTTTATTATAATTTCCAACACTTCCAGGATTTCTCTGAAATGAAAAGTAATTTTAAGACACCAAGCAATGCTATACCGAAGATTGATAGTAGAGTCTATTCAGATATCTGTAAATAATTTCTGTATGTTTGTGTTTAAGATAACCCATCTTTAGAAATATCCATTTTTAAAATATTACTTTATGTTTAAAGTCTAGAATCCTGAAAGACATTTAATAATACAATCGAGTGCGTAGAATTTTATTAAGGTATATTGAAAATGGGGCATATGAATTCTGTGATCATTCAATACATTTTTCCTATGATGAAAATATCTGGGAGTTTTGCTTCTATTCAGTTGGAATTTATACTACAAATGTCTAAACATATCATAAACATTTTCTTAAAATGTCTAAATATTAGATTAATCGAAACAGAGAAATTAAGTTTCTCTGAATGAAACATCAGTGATTTATTATTTCGACCTTAACAAATAGTTGTTGATTCCAAATATTAAGTATTTTAATTTTGAAGCTATTTATAGTTTTTATATTTAGGAAAATAAGTTACATTATGGATAGCAATAAAATTAAAGCTATCAAACATGTTAAGGTCGATAAACCTGAAATCTTTAAAAAATGTTAATGTTAATTTTTGAAATTATGTAGCTTATTTGAAGTTAATCGAAGTTATTTGTTTAATCGATATTTTCAGTATAAAAAAATATATGTGATCTGAAAGTTTGTGTTTGATTTATAATTTTTAATTCAAACTCTGATACAAAAGTCACAATGAGTGTTTTGGTAGTTCAAACCGTAAATATCATAGGTATGTACCCTTTTTGTACCATTAGTTAGTAAAATTCCCTTCCGCAATTAATAGTATAGTTAACTACAAATGTTTGTTGTTTTAATTTTAAAAGATAGAAGAGGGAGGGTGTCTTGTTTGAGATGCATAACAAATTTTTGGGTCAAGTCTCAGAGCTGGTAACCGTTTTTTAAATCTGTTTTTTGTAATATATAATACGCAGATGCACATTTTTAAACGAAAATTTAAGGAAATTTGATTGAAGTTTATGATTTTCCCGAGCCAGATTAATAATGTCAAATTTGTTGCGCTTACTTTAACCCTATCCAAACCGGGAAGGGGGCGAATCGGCCTCCTGTTTTATTTTTAATGCCATTGTTATTCTAAAATATTTGTGAGCTTTATATTCTAGGACTTTTCCTAGTTATATGTTTAACAACTTTTAATAACATTTTATCAAATTTACTCCATTGGCATCTTAACAAGGTCACCCCAATTTTGGGGGGCTTTTTGTACCTTCACCAAATTCAATTTGTTTGACTCTTAGTACGTTACTATCATCTAATACATACATAGTTGTATTTACTTTTGATCAATTATATACCTAGCATTTCACACTCACTACAATTATTTACCCAATAATAATCAATTTTTTAATTATTTGAGTTAAATTTGAAAAATAGTAAAAAAGCCAGTTTTTGCATTTGTTGTGGTAATTTAAAAAATTAACCTGCTATAACTTTTTATATAGTTTATTTATAAAATATTTATAGAAATCATAACATTATCTGTAGAACATATTGTTTTAATATTATACCAATTTTCGTCACCTTATTGCGATCCTAAGTTAGAATTTTATAGGGGGTGAATCGCTCCCCCTTTTGGTACCTGACTGTGTTAAACCCCGGTATGGATAGGGATAAGCAAAGTAATGTCTATTTGGCAAACTTGGGGAGCTAAAATTTAGTAGGTAAGTATATAATTCAGCAACAATGTGGTTTCTTACTCAGTTCTTTTGACAATATTTTGTCTACATATTCCATTATGAGGTATGTAGGAATGAATATTAAGCTAATCAAACATGCCAGTCAAAGCATTTTATCAAAGAAAATCCCCAATCGAAATGTTTGAGAACATTTAATTTTATTAACGTAGTGCTGCTGCTGGAATTGATTGAGGTTCTGACTGTAAATATCAATTAAGTAAATCATAATTGGATAAGTAAAGCCAAAGTTTTCCAAATATTTAACAAAATGACTGTTTATTTTTATTAATACATAGTATGTATTCTAACTAAAACTTTCAATTTTTAGGTCATTTAAAAATTCAATTTAAACATACTTAGCTCAAGTAGGATTAGAGTTATAAAAACGGATATTAGTTTAGTTTATTGTCAAAATCAAATTATTGTTCTATGTATTTATGTTTGTCTCATGCGTCGTAAATTATTTCTTAAAATATGAAAACATACCTATATAATTAGCTAAGGTTTAAATTATTTCTTTGACAGGAATTCGTTAAAGCAAAAGTTATTTTAGAACGATCAATATTATTAATTCATTTTTGTAAAAAACATCAGAGATTGTGTTTGGTGAGATAAATTTAACTGATACTGTTTTAAGAACTTAACAATAATGAATTTTATTTATATAAAATGTTCTAAAACACGAAAAATACACTAAAATTTTGTAAGTAGGTATTTACGAAATTTCTTAAAAGTCTATACCTAGATAGCTAATTACCTATTTGTCAAAAAATAAAATTAATTTAGCATCTACTCAAATAGTATTAAATTATATTCGATAATTACATTTCTTTCTAAAGACTTTTACTATTAAAGTAGTTTTATCACAAAAAAGAGAACAGTCTCTATTCACTCAAATACATCAGTAAGAGCTAATATGTAGATTAGGAATTTTTTCGAGAATGTTATCAAAAACTGATTTACGTAGGTATCAGCTATTAGGAACCACGTGCGGGTTAGGTTAGGGTTGCATGTGATTAACCTATTTAGGACAAAAGGGTGGGTAATACTAATAGGGGTGTTTGTAATTATAGTATGTAGGTACAAGGTTGTTTACAGTCGGTTGGTATCAGACAGAACTTCTGAAAATTCAAGATTGAAATATTGTGTATTATGTCACGAGTGTGCATATGTGTTTTTTGAAAAATTTTACAGGTTTTGAGTGCTCTCCCAGAAAACAATATAATTTTGTAATGATAGAAATTACGTTCATTACGTCACTACTTCTGAAATATTTACTCACGCTAAATACCAATCGAATAAGCTTACGCAATACGGATCTTAAAGCTCTGCTTTGAGATTATGATTTATTTGATTCCTGTTCATTACTATCTGGCGTTTATTAAATATAAGATGGAATGTTCTTGCTTCAGATTATTTCATAAATGTTTTGCTTTGCTTTTTGGCTTATTATGGCTAGTTCTTCGTCGGAGCAGATCAGGGAAACTAGTACATTTGAATTGCAAAATGTTCATTTGTAAACTGCAAAATCAAACATTTTCTACATATTATGCTGAATTTTTGTGAATACATTTCTGATTTGTGTGAATATTCTTTTTCGTTTCTCTCATTTTATGACAAAACTAGTGAGTGAAACATTTTCGTCACTCATTTCAGTGACGAAAGTGAGACAAAAAATATTGCACGAACGAAAAATCGGTAAAAATCGCAAAAATATAATTATAGCCAGGAATGGCAATTATGGCAATGTTTTAATATGTACCTATTCAAAACTGAAGTTTCTCATATCACCACTTTATAAGGAAATATAAAACAATTTAATACAAAAAATGGCGTAAACAAGAAAATAGAAAACAAAGATTTTAAAGTTAATGTATGAATTGATAGATTATAAATTATCAAAGCGCAAAATAGTACGGAAATAAGGCTCTGTGTTTAGGTTTTGAAATGGTAAAAGTAAATTATATAGGTACCTACTGGTTATTCTATTCAATGCATACATAAAAAGTGATCTTTTCATGCTGTGTAGTTTGTACAGATTAGAATGAAATTATTTTCTAAAATTAAAGTGGTAAAATCTGGTAGGAAATACAAAACTATTAAAAAGAGATACATGTAGCTACTTATTGTTCCTTAACTTTTTATGTATGCATTGGTTTACCTGTTTATAGTTTACTTTTATCATTTCAAAAAACTTAATCGGTTCATACATAACCTTGTTTCCATACTTTTTGCGCTTTGTTCATTTTTTACCTATCAATTCATATATTTACTTTAAAATTTTGTTTTTTCTATCTTCTAGTTTAAACGATTGAATGTATACTGATGATGTCATAGACTATTTTTAGTCAGAAGCGTGGACAAATAGTATAAAAGACGAATTTAGGCATAAATGGAAACATTTATTCCATATAAATGTATTTGAAACGTTATAGATATATAGCAAATGCATCATTTTTCACCAATATTTAAAACGGTTAAACCCATATGTGGGGTGTAGATGCACCCCAGGCATATTCATGCCAGTTATTTGAATGGTCAATGATCTTGACTTTTCTTCATTTTTGATGAAAATGTTTTCAGATACATCTTGTACTTTTGTAGTGCTAAACCCAGCCACCTGGGGTGCATATACACCAAACATTAGTTACTTCAGTGAATCTCAACCTTGTTGTTAAAGCAATTGTAAATTAATTTAAGTTTATGTTACAGGCATTTAGTGAAACTAGGCCTTACACGTACTGTCTGAAAATAAGTCATTTAGTAAAATAGAATTAGGTTTAGTTTTTGTTTCTAGTAGATCTAGATGGCTACTAAAATAATAATAACTAAACCTAACACAACTGTTACCCAATTTTTATTATTTTAGATCTAGATCTACTAGAAACAAAAACTAAGCCTATTGCTATTTCATTAAATGACTGATTTTCAGGCATTACGCATAATGCCTGGTTTCATCAAATGCCTGTAACATGCAGGGTTTACTCATTTTTATTTAAAACATACTAATTTATTAAAAATCAATACTGGACATAAAGATGGGATATGAAGCCATTTAGTGCCTCAAAGACCTGCTAAAATAGCTTCCAGTAATCTCAATACACTTCTGGATCACTTTGGCTCTGATCTAGTACCACCGATAAACAATTTATCAATTAAATATTGGTATCAAATTATGTATTAATTATATATCTACAACTTTTAAAATACATTTAATACAACAAATGTCTAAATAAATCTTTTATACTATTTTCCAATGCTTCTCACTAATGATCGTCTATGACGTCATCAGTATACATTCCATCCTTTAGATATTGGTGTCAAAAATGTATCTATTAGCTATATATTTTTCTATGGAAAAATTGTTTCTATTTATGCCTAAATTCATCTTTTATACTATTTTCCAACTCTGCTGATTAAAAATAGTCTATGACGCCATCAATATGCATTGCAGCGTTTAAATATTAGTGTCTCAAGATGTATTAGCTATATTCCAACAGCTTTAAAAATGCAATTATACGTAACAAAATGTCTCCATTTATATCTAAATTCATTTTTATATTTTTGCCCAAAGATTCTTGTCTATGATATCATTACGGTTGACCTTAACCTTTTTGAAAACTTTGGGTTTACTTTTTTATTAGTTTGTATTACATTTATATGGTCTAAATTGCTTTCTTTAGCTGCAATTTGGACTTCAATGTTGGTGGCAGCCATCTTAAACACCATCTTGAATTTTTCAAAATCCTGAAGGGTGCTGTCAAAGTGTCAGCCGGTGGATTATCAACAAGGATCAATCAGAGATTCAAAATATGTTGAGAATAACTATGCACCACATTTACTACACTACAACTGTTTATCCCTCGATTAATTCATAAATGTTTTTACAGATTATGTTTGAATCAATTGAACCAAAATAAAGAGATTGCAAGTCCTGATGGATGTCGCACTATTAGACAAAGTTTTTTCTATAAATTATAGTCTTCTATTTAAAAAATACTGAACTGACAGACCTACTTATATAAATAAATGCAATAAAATTGACAGGTATAGGCACCGATTGCAGTTAGTCTTTAGATTTAATACAAATAAAATTTATTTGAATCTTTTTAAAATAAATATGAAATTTGCTTACCAACCAAAATTCTTTCATTTCCTACTTTAATATTAAACAGTGGTATCTCTTTTGCCAAGTAGTACCTACACCTATTTGACTAAATAGTTGAATGTTATTGAGGGTAGACAGGAAAGGTGGCTTTAATAAAGAGAAAGAGCTTAATTATTTTGCATTATTTTGTTATCACTCGAACGAGAATCATTTATATAAGCATTTCATAACATCTTTGGTTATAACTTACCTTGAAAAACCGTTTTGATCTGCTCAGAACCCTTTTTATGTAGATATGAGGGAACTTATATGTGCGACCAACATTATTGGGTTCTCCAGGTGCCCAATTTCTAAAATTGTATAAAGTTTGACGACATATTTTATACAGTGTTAATGGTCCAACAAAACGTGTTTTCATAAAAAATATCTGATTTAAGTGGAACAAAATTTGATTGGAAAAAAGTCAAAAGAAAATAAATTATTCTAAAAAGAATTAAATAATAATGTGGCTAAGTGATGGATTAATGATAACATCGGAAAAGTAAATGGACTGATATTATTTATTATTTTTATTTCTTATTTTAATGTTTGCTGCAGTAAAGATTTATTCTACATATTATTTTTAAAATAAAACAAAAAGTAACATTGATATTTTTTAAATAAAACATAATATTTCTTTGATATAATAATTTTAAAATATACTTATAAATACACGTAAATAATTACACACTCTGTTCAAGCCTCTTCCTACAAATATCCTTCCTCCTAAGAGGGCTAATGAACTCAAAGGTCATTTTAGGCAAATTTTGGGAACCATAATTTAGTTTAGTCTACAACATACAGATTCCCAGACGGGGTCTAGTGTAGACGCTGATTTTCGTAATTGAAACAATTCAATATTTTACTCGTCACAGACCGGATTTGAACCCATGATCTTAGGCTGCTGCGTCTAGTTGTCACCAAGTTCTTACTACATTTAGTGTACAAAGAAAAGCAATTTTATTATATAAAAAAGAAGAACATCTGGATTTCTAAATTTTTAAAGCTTAAAGGATATTGAAATCTTTTCTACTATGTGAGAAACTTTGAAACAATATTTGTAGCTTCTATTGTAAGCACATTACTCTTGTTGGAACATAAGCTTATTTCTGCTTATCTTTTTTCTGTGTCATCATTAGTTTGATTTTTATACTAGAAAAGATACGTATGTAACACTGAAGAAGCAAATTAAATAAAAATCATATTGTGTGTTGACTCATAAGCTGCCATAAAGAACAAAATAGTTACGTGTAGGTTACACGGGAGCCATCATGATTTCGGTAAGATCCTTCACTTGTTCTATCATTTGCTCCAATAAACCATGAACCTCCACCATAAATTGCTGCCTTAACAGCAAGGAATTCCTAAAAATACAATTAATTAGATTACAGATAGAAATATTTTATAGTAATAGAATATCAAACGTATCGCATAATTTCAACTAGATAACCAATAGTTAACCTAAAAATATAGATTTTTAGAAATCATTTTCTAGGTTTAATATTAGTTATCTTTATATATTATTTTATATATTTTCAAATTTTCTAGTAAAAGCTATTATCAATTTACTCACATTTTCTTGACGGTTTCTGATTTTGACCAGTCTTCCTTTGTGGTTTTGACAGTAGCGGGCAGCTTTTTTCCAGATCATCGGCGTTAACACAAACAGATAACAGTTACGTCCAGATGAACAATCCGTCACTGAAAGTAGAGTAAATTACAGTCATTAAATTTTGACTTAGGTTTCGACATATCTATAGTCAACAGAATTTATCCATTATTTGACTTTGTAATCGACTATTTCATCTAAAATAGATATATAGAGTGGATAGAACCTGAAGTTGGCAAAGTAAAATCCAATATTCAATTTTATTGAGATAAAAATATAAATATATACAGTAAATCTTATCAATACAAATTATATTATACCTATAGAAATAAAGCGTTTGGCATATTATAATGGAGTGTGTAAAAAATAGATTACGTTTCCCTGATGCAGTAGACAGTTTGTTTCTAAAAAAATAAACTGTCAATGTATGTAAATATAGTTTAGTACATCAGAAACAGTATTTTTTCTCAAACTGGAAAAAAACAGATTGTAAGTCACATTTAGTCACTGGATCCATTTCTCAAATGGACTGTTTTTGTTTTGATTTTGAGAGAAAACGCTCATTGCTACTGTCACCCTATTACTTGTTACCATAGATATTAAACTATGTATACAATTTAATATCTATGTTTGCTAAGCAGAGAGTGACCCATCACAAATGCCATAGAAATATAGTCATAACATATAGACATTTTTCATCGACAGTAAAATTATTCTGCGCAAACAAATTAACTGATTACTCTAATATGATTTTGAATCATTGGTGCTGTGTACTTGTCACAAATTGTCTTATCCCACGGAGATTTAATTTTTTCTTTTTTTGGTTTGTAATAGGTAGTTCTATCAACGTTGTATAAGATTAAATACTTTATTTAAAGAAAATCCTATTATTAAACATTCTGAACAGTTAGTCATTTAAAATTTATTTTAAAGTTTAAGCGAATTATTATTAGGTACGATTTTATAGTTATAATTTTATATTAATATAAAAGATAAAATGGTTACTAAGTAAAAACATTCTGTGATATCTAACATATTAAACATAACAAATATAATAGGTAGGAATCCATGTGTATATAATAATGATCATTCAGGCATAAAAATAATCAGTTTAGATTAAGTTCCGCAAGATTGACTTTTATTAGCTCATCTTTTTATGTATAAAAAAATCAGAAATACTTCTCTATTTAGATGTATGAAAATTAACAGATTAAATTTAAAATAAATTACCATTTACAATATGATGTACATGTGTTATGGTAATGAAATAGATAAAAATGTATCGCATATCATAAAAGATTGAATAAGAGTATTGGGAGAAGCTGACATACAGAAATCTTTTCATCTAATAGATGTGTTAGATAATATGTACCTACCCATGTTATGTAATTTTAAGATCCATTTGATCAATGTGTACTTCATATATTATGAACAGAATGACTCTATATTTTTTTATATATTGAATAACCCAGTGCAAATGAAGACGCACTTACAAAGTTTGATATTTTTCAGGCTGCGAAGAAAAAACCTATTATGAGTTTTTATTTTAATAAACAGAACTTTAAAATTAGTTTTCTCAAAATATTCCTGATTTGATCACCATCAAGCCTCTTATCTTCTAAAAAAAACTTATTAATTTATATATATAGGCCTTTCCAAATATTTTGGTCAAATGCACTTTTGTGTATTTTTCATAAAATTAATTCGTGAAAGTATTAGTTTTGCATCAAATAAATTTGGCGGTTTTTAATAAAATAAATAAAACACCAGGTTAAAATGTATCGATATCTTTCACCTGATCTTGTCACGAAACAACTCAAGACTGAATACAAAGTTAAGAATAGTTAATTACGAAATTAAGTATTTCAATGCGTACAAAATCAATACCTACGAAGACCGGTGGATGAACACTAAATGAAAGGATAAAGAAAGCTAGAATAAAAGATCAATATCTAACAACAAACAGGATAAAAAAGAAGAAGCAAAAAAATTAGAAAATAAAAATTTAAATAGTCAATACAAAATACTTATAAAGAAAAGTAGAAAATATGTCTTCAGATACAAATTATTTTATTACACAGACACTGAGGAAGGCACATAGCCGAAATCTTTGTCCATTTATCTTTAATAAATTTGTATCTGAAGACATATTTTCTACTTTTCTTTATCAATAACCAGATACGCGCGACCCTATTACATCAAAATACTTATAGAATAAAATGTTAAACCAATAAAATGAAATGAACAAAAATATTCAAGAGATGTCAAATCACCAGGATAGAAGGATTGCGAGATGGTGTCCTTCTGAATGCTCAAATTATGGTGCTTAAGGAACAGAGCTTCGAGGATGTCTAAATATCTGGAATGACGAGTAGATGAGGTAATTGAGAACAGATTAGGACTGGTTGCAAGACGGTGTTGGCAAATCAGTAGGTGTTTGGAAATCGCTGGAAGGGAAGGTTATGCTAGTAACGTATTTAGGTAAAGATTCTTTGAGGCGGTAATTGAGTCTGCTGCCGCATATACAGAAAAATATCTAAACAAGGTTGAATTGGTAAGTCTTGCTCGTTTTGTCTTGTAAACTGAAATGAGAACTAAGTTAAACTGAGGAAAAGGTTTGGAGAGTTTAACAGGGTTGAAGTTTTCATCACCTAGGAATGAAATACGTAGAAAGCAATTCAGTATTTTGAGGTCTTCCGTTTTATCCTCAGAGTTAGCCTTGGAATGTTATTGCATGAAGTGTTCCTGATAGGCTACCTGTTTTAATAAGAGTGGTTATGATGAATTGATTTTGTTTTTCAAGGAGATCCGGAGAACAGATATTCTTGGCTTGGTGGAATATCGTGTTTACAAGACGAAACTGCTGAAGTGGGTGAACAAACCCTTCAATTTTTAAAGGTAGATGGTGTTTCGGGTAACTAGGACATTCAAGAAGGGGATTTGTTGGTCACTCTCCATTTCATGGGTGAATTTGAGGTAAGGATGAAGTAGATTGAAGTGATTGAAAAGAATATCAATAAGGGTGGGGTCAATTGAAATAATGAAAGTGTCAAAATAATTAATTTGAAAGAAATGCAGTTTAATGGTCTCTTTTAAATTTCTACAAAAATTAATAAAATTGAAATCATAATATTAGTGTATTGTTAAACTTCAGGAAATGCACTATGTCACGTGTTTAGAGTGTTATATGTAGATGCTCCTACATAAAACTTTTGAAATTCACCATAAAATAATTTTGGATTAGCTGAAATATCTGATTTCATCTTGAAATGTTGATATTTCTATGTCTAAGTCATTTTCAACACTTATAGTTAGATCATTTTCAATTCTATGATGTTAATATGGTCGAAGGCTAATCAGATTCTATTTTATTTGTTGTATGTTTGTCTGCAGTAAAGATTTTATTCTACATATTGACTGAAACAATTGATTAATTAACAACTTTTGCAGGGATAAAGTTTCTTTTGATTGGGGTGTATGAATTATGTATTATTAGAAATCCTAAATAGCTAAATAAGTTAACACAGTGTTTTAGTGCATAAATGTCAATATTATGCTAGGCTAAAATTTAATTAGTATTTTTTCATAATTTGGTTTCATGTAGAGAATTACTAGTTTTGGTTTTTCACTTTTACATCAACTTTTCAGCAAGATACTCATAAAAAAGTTCGTTTTTTATTTACAAATTCGCTTTTATTTACAAACTTCAAAATTATTACATAACATATGCCA